>QKWP01001526.1:17954-60465 GCA_003550325.1 Gigaspora rosea
ATCAAATTTGATGAAAATTTTTTTATTTGAATTCTATAGATCCATAAAATTCAAATAAAAAAATTTTCATTGAATTTGATCAGGTGGTTGCAGAGATATCTTTGATCAAAGTTTTAAAGAATTTCAAAACATGTATCACATGACAGATACATTTAAATTTTTGTCAAAACTTTGATCAAGGATATCTTTGTAACCACTTGATCAAATTTGATGAAAATATTTTTATTTGAATTTTATGAATCTTTAGAATAAGTAAAAAATTTTCATCAAATTTGATCAGGTGGTTGCAGAAATATCCTTGATCAAAGTTTTGTCAACAAATTTAAATGTATCTGTCATATAATACACGTTTTGAAATTCTCTAAAACTTTGATCAAAGATATCTTTGCAACCACCTGATCAAATTTGATAAAATTTTTTTATTTGAATTCATGGATCCATAAAATTCAAATAAAAACATTTTCATCAAATTTGGTCAAGTAGTTGCTAAGATACTTTCACTCAAATTTTTAGAAAAATTTGGCACAGCTTGTTATTGATAGAAGTTTTGATTGTTTCTAAAACTTGAGCGAAGGTATCTTAGTAACCACCTGATCAAATTCGATGAAAATTTTTTTATTTGAATTTTATGGATACATAGAATTCAAATAAAAAAATTTTCATCAAATTTGATCAGGTAGTTGCAGAGATACCTTTGCCCAAAGTTTTAAAAAAATTAAGCACAGCTTGTATTTTAATAGACATTTTGATCTTTTTCTAAAACTTTGAGCGAAGGTATCTTAGCAATCGTCTGATCAAATTTAATGAAAATTTTTTATTTGATTCTATGAATCCATAGAATTTAAATAAAAAAATTTTCATTAAATTTGATTAAGTGGTTGCTAAGATATCTTTGCTCAAAGTTAAGATTTTCATTTCGAATTATATTTTCAAAAGCAGGTTTTATATTTTAAAAGCGGGGTTTATATATTTTATATATTCAAAAGAGGTTTTACATATTTAAAAGCAAAGGGTGTAGTGACATAGAGAAGCTGTCCGGTTGTCACCCCCAAGCGACAGGTCTAGAGTTCAAATTTCACTAGAGACGAATTAAAAAATAGGCCTGTGTTACAGTAACATTTGTTCATCGATCATTCGGATATATTACCTGTAACCTTGGTACCACTATCTTGAATAGGAGCATTGGCGCAGTTGTGTAAGTTACACAGACAAATCCAAGGGACTGGAACAATTGAAACCCGTTTGGCAAGTCCCGAGCAAAGAGGTAAGGAAGATCTTCCAATGGTACTACAGAAGACCGGGATTTCGGCTAGAGACTGAAGAACCAGACGGAAAAAGCCCTATGGCAAGAGGGAATACCAATCTGGCCGCCAGAGTCATACTAGAGGAAAAGGACCTATGTTTCAGAATTAGGTACCAAGAAGAGGGAGTCCATCAGGCACATAAATCCGGGCCGACCAATCCTTCCGGGCTAACTGGTTTGGTAGTTTGGGTAAGATTGGTAAAGGTTGAAAAAAGGGTCAGATATGAGTACTGGGGATCAGAATGAACCTGTAAGGGCAAACGGAACTCACTAGCCAGTGAGAGGTAGAAGTATGGAGGCATGTACGTGTCAAGACCCAACAGGCACTGGGCATACCCATATAGAAGTCTTTGGATGCTAAGAAGTACTGGGACCACCAATACGTGTATAGCTAGTACAAGTGCATGTAGTGGTAATAGGGTTCCCCTGAGCCTCATGATGCCATCCAACTATATTTAGTACTAGAAGCATTTGCGAAACAAGCCTGGTTACATCGTCACCATAGAGGGAAGTACAGTCGTTCGCATATTACTGAATTTGGAATGTTAAATCCTGAGCCCCAAAGTTGCAGGAACCCGGTTAGTTGCGGCAGCATGCAGGCTTGAAATACTTACCCAATGTGGTAGAAGCAGCTGCATGGCTTGAAATACGAACTCCCGAGAAGTATGCCAGTAAGGGATCTCAGGTACACCAATCTGGAAGCACAAAGCGCCTATCTGGCAACGTACACCAAATTGGAAGTGATAATGCTAGGTAGTGTGGGTAAAGTGGGGACATGTGAATACCAATTGTTGGTTGGAGAGGGACGTACAAGCCAGGTCAGTTATATAAATGGAATATGGAAGGCTCTGGTGGGTTTTAGCCATGGATAAATGGTTGTATTACCTAAAGTCCTAGTTCCAATACTTGTATATAATATGTATGTACTTCGGCAATATGTTAACTTACTTAAGTATTAATAAAAGTTTGGGGCGAGTGCTACCCGGGATTCCCCCTAATATAAAAAAAAAAAAACATATTTAAAAGCAAATTTACATATTTTATATATTTAAAAGTAGGGTTTAATAGCTATTACAGTTTTAAAAATTTTGTACTTTATTTATTTGATTTTAGGTGTAGCAAAAATAGGTAAATTCATGCAGATCAGTTATGACCTATATGAAAAATGTCTGGGGTCCTATTAAGCTTAATTTGGGCCAAATTTTGAAATTCATTCCTGTGCGTTATTACATGAAACCATCAGTACACAGTAAATTTGCAGACATGTCAAATTGATAGTATGTTTATATAATAACTATTTTCTTATACTCATAAGCATGAAAACACAAACTAGAATGAATATAATCATGCTAATATATATAGACAAAAAAGCAATTTTTGACTAAAAGTATTTTTTCTAAAACTCCTAATCCGAAAAAAGAGAATATTAGTACACACTCTGATCCTAACTATCAAAAAGGGCTGCTTACAATTTGAATGCACAATCCATGTTAGTTGTAATATAATTGAAAATTATTAGACATGCCAAATTGATTATACGTTCATATAATAACTATTTGTTTATACACTGCTTACACTTATAAGTATAGAACCACAAACACAACCAAAAAGAACAATTTTTGACCAAGATACTTTTTCTAAAACTCCTAATCTGAAAAAGAGAATATTAGTACTCACCCTAACCCTAACTATCAAAAAAGGATTACTTACAAAATTGAATTCACAATCCATATGTTGTACTATGATCAAAGATTATTATTATTTCATACATACGTCTATCCAAATTTGCATACTACTTTACTGAATATCTGTTTAAACTGCACGCATCGAAGTCTTAAAAAAAGAATGCTAGTTAATTGCTAACACAGCATTTTGTTAACTATATATATATACTACCCAATCATACATCAGTTAAAGATAATTAAAATAAATCTTTCTTTCACCTCACATAACTAAGCACAAACAATTATAAGTGCAAACAATATCGCATTTAACTAACTATAAAAACAATATTATAATAAATATATTTTGAATAATGATAGCTAATGCCAAACTTTCTAATAATTTCTTCTTAAAATATACCTACATATGTACTAAAGTCAATTGCATTTTTCCTTATATCTAGCAATATTGTGCCCAGTTTTACCACAATTATGGCAAGAGTAAGGTTGATGACATGCTTTCTTAGTGGCAAATTTGTATCGCTTAGTTTCACACCTGCTTTTATATCTATTAATCAGTAAATTAGCAACTGTTAATTCTATTGATTTATTTTCTTTGTCACTATTGTCAGCTGAAAGAGGGCACTTTTTCCAGTCAATAAAGGTCTTCAACCATTGTATCATTTCATTATAGTTACATTTAACTGCGAGCTGTGTTGCTTGTTTGGACAAGACCCTATATTTCACCAAATTTAGAACATCAAGCTATAGCATGTTTATTGCTTAATGTTACTAAAAAAGGAATAATATGATTAAGGAATTATTGAAATTGTTGAAGTGATTTGGTGATTTTGAAATTGGCTAGCATCATTATTTGCAAAAATTATATCTAGTTGTTCATTTGTTTTTTTTCTTATTATCACAGTACTAGCATGATATCACCATCCTGATATGAAATCCAGAAATTTGTGACGTTAACATTACTTGAAAATAATGTCGATATACAATACCATGTGATACATTGGACATACATGTACATAGATAAAAAACAGAGTTAATAACTATTCTAAAATACTTTCGTTGGCTGTTTCCTGGTTGTTTATCCACAATTTGCCAAATCTTTTGAATGTTAGCTTGATAAATTTTTGCAACTATTGATTTGAATAATTTTTGCTGTGTATCATAGATATCTTCTATAAATCGATCATCTATATCATCGTTTTCATTATCTAATCCAATTATCGTTTGATCAACTAGGCTTGCATTAAAGTACAAACATTGTGCAATTTTGATATGTTTAGCAGAAAGAATACGTGGGGTTAAGTATTCCGAAAGCATATAATCTATATTAGAAAATATTTTACTTTCAACTGATACAATTCTGACACATAATAACAAAGTTTGATATTCAAAAAACTAATTCCACTTGGCCTCTTTTTCCAAACGCGAATCTAAAGTCTTAAGTAGATCACATAAACTAATACTACTATTTAATACCTTTTTAATAAGCCATTGTACCCTTCCACTTGTAACGTAGTTTGTATCCTAGCAGTGAAGATTTTAAATATAAAAGCGAAAGCCTATGAATGGTGACTATCATAAAGTGCTCGATTCAAGTAACTTGCAGCAGGTAGAAATTTTTTTAACAGATTTTCTATCTCGGTTTAAATAACATTTCATCCAAGGTGTTACAGATTAGAAAAACTCCTTAATAAATTGATCATATGTACTGCCTAATGTTGCTTTTAAATTTTTGGAGAGATTCTGATAAATATGATAAATACAATGCAATGAGTTAGTATTTTTATAGACTTTTTTTAAAGCACTATTTATCACTGAATCTGCATATATAATAAAAGCCAAGGGTTTAGCACTTGTAGCCTTTATAGTACACTGCAGAATCCAAAGATAAATTACTGTTTCATCGAATATTAACGCTTAAGCCACCAAGCGAGACCTAGTATTATTATCAACTACAAGAAATAGACTAAGAGGCATCTGATACCAATTCATTTTGGCTGTATTATTATTAAGAATGACATTATGGTACTTTAGCCAAAGATATATTTGTTCAGTAGTCATCCAAAAAATCCAAATAAAATGGTTGTCATCGTTCAATTCAAATTCAACAGTCTATCCTTCCAAACGCTTCTCAACAAGAAATGATAAAAAATGTGATATTTCTGATTTGAGATCATAGCTTTTGACTTTATAATATTGGATTGTATTGGCAAGGTCTGTATCTAAAAAGATTGTGTTTGGATATTTTGCTTTTAATAATTGGCATTGTATAGTAATTGAAAGCTTTCTGTTTTTTGTATAGAATTCAATATCTTTTAGTGCATCTTCTCTGATTGACTGAAATTTATTATAATATTTGCTGTTCTCCAGATTAAGTTCATGGTTGTAAGTATTGACAAATATTGTAACTGTTATATTATTAGCTTGTTTAGGAAAACTCAGATTAATATGCCATTCATATCCTTGACATTTTGATCATCTATTACGATATGTATTAATATTAATACCTTTTTTAGGTACATGATTTTTCCAAATTCACATCCAAATGATCTATGCCTAATTATCTCATCCTTACGCTGTTCAATTCATTTTTTGATAACAAAGAAGCCAAAATGTTAACCATAAGCTCTAAAGAATGAATCCACATCATCTCATGTTTGGAATGTATAGCCAACTTTTAAAAAAAAAATTATATTGCACTTCTCTTAAAACAATTTCTATGAGTACAAAATAGACGTTAAATATGAAACCAAGCAAAATTGTACATTTTGCGTATTACTAATACTTTGGTTAAATTCTTCAAGATTTGCATTTTCGTTAGTCATATTTTCATAATTAGTACTCGTGTTATTGTCAGTTGTGTAAATGTCATCTTCAGTATTAACCATAGCAGAGGTTCTATTTGTTTCATGAGTAACCGCTAAGAGGTTCCAACTTCAGCATTACTTATATAAAAGGTTTCAACTTCAGTATTAAGTGCATAAGAGGTGCCAACGTCAGCATTAACCGTGTAAGAAGTACCAACTTCAACGTAAGAGGTGCCAACTTCAGTATTAAACCACGGCAAAAGTACTAGCTTTAGCATTTGCCACCTGATCAGTCATATTATTCAAGAAAGCAAGCTTTTACTTGTTTACTTTCGATTTTGATTAGTTGCAAACGTAAGAGACAAACATACACAACACACTCTTTACACAAATGTAAAAAAAAAAGACTAGCGCTATTGAGAATTAGAATTTACTATATTAGAAAAAAATATATGTAAACCTTTGCAAGTTTTTACACAAGTATAAACTTGCAAAAATCTTATGATTAGTTTAAAGTATTATATAAGAGTAATAATTACATAAGTTTACACCAGTGTATAAAATCTGAAAAAAAATTTTGTGCACATGTGCACATTGGAAAAATTTTTTTGTGCACACTTTACAAATTTTTATATAAAATTGTGCACAACCTATATATTAATTAAGAAAAATCTTTGTGCACATGTACATATCCAATTTAAAAAATTGTGTACACAAAAAAAATTGTGCACATGTGCATATTGTGCACATGAATCACTGGTTTACACTAAAGTACATCAATGAATTATATATATGTAATCTTATGTAAGTTATTGCCATAATATTTTGAAAAACTTATGATCGATATAAAATATTACGAAATAGATCAAAATAAAAAATGCGCTTTCAGGGTCGCAAGAGTAATATTTTGCATATTTTGTAATGTTTTTGCAATATTTCGCAATATTTTGCAAATTTTCGCAAACTTTCAAAATTTTTTAAAAAATAAATAAACAATATACATATTTATATAATCATGCTTTTTATAGGTTTTTGCAATATTTCACAAGGTTTCGCAATTTAATATAAATTTTTATATTTTTTATTTACTCTTATTATATATTATATTTTACATTTATTATTAAATATATATTTTTAATTAATATTACATACTTTATTATATATTACATTATTATATAGTATTATTTTTGGACGATCACCTGGACCAAATTATCAAAGAACAAAAAACAAGATATTTCTTGTTGGAGAGTTGCCTAAACAGTAGGCTAATACAGAACAATAGTTTTTACAAAGGCCAACTAGGGCTACAGAGACTCCTTTGTATATTTGACATGCAAGCCAAATGCATATTTTTACAAGATAACTGGCAGAAGGTGAAGCCCTTGTATGAAAAATTTTGGTAGAAATTAAAGTTTTCTTCTATCGATGAAGTTTTCTGTAGAAAACCAATAGGGAACAACAAAAAATTGAGTTTTTCCAACTACACCCTCTCCTTTAAATTTCTTTCAAGTATCGTCTTACTAGTGAACCAAGTCGATCTTAAAAATTCAACTTGACAAAGTCGACTTAAGTCGATTATTTATTTCGGTTTTTAGCCGAAGTCGATTTTTTTTTAAAGATATTGTTACGTAAAAAAATGCACCAATCATATCACTTATATTCAGATGTATCCTAGTCTAATCCTAAAAAAAAAAAAATGAGAAAACCAAATTAAAAAAATTGGCTTAGGAAAAAAAAAACTTTAAAAACAAAGTCTAATTAGATGTAAGTCGTGTAGTTAATTATGTATTTAATTCTTATATAATAAACTTTTTAATTTATTAAATATCGAGCTAATTAGAAAAGAATAATCCTGTAAATTAATTAACAAACGTGTTTATCTTGCAATGATTAGATGAAGTCAAAAAAATTTTTCATTCTATCGATTAGTTTTATTATCGTCATTGGGTAAAATTCAGAACTTATGACCAATATAATGTCAATAATTTTTTATTCTATCAATTGGTATTTTTCAGGATACTTATATTGGGTAAAATTCAAAACCTATGACCAATATAATGCCAATTATGGAAAGGAGCCTTAATAATCGGTTAAGTCAGTTTTACAAAAATCGACTTGGCTAAGTCAACTAACCAACTTGAGTTAATTTTTTAACTATCGACTAGTATCACTACGTCTTACTTTCCTTTGGATTTTTTCGAAATTTTTGCCAAAAAGTAAAAACCTAGCTTACCCCCTCCAAAAGATTAGTAGCGTTACCCTTTCCAAATTGGGAATGTTCCTGTTTCAGAACTAATAGCAACATGAATTAATTTTGGTTGCTATATACAAATAAACAGTGAATGACATGTTAGGAATCTAGAAAGGCACGTAAAGAAATTTCTTATCTTTGTTTGTTGTTTTAGTTTTAATTTTTATATTTGTATATATAATATACCAATAGACATTAGTCTTGGAGTATTATATAATTTTTATCGTTTATGTTAGATATATTAGCATCTATAGTTTCTATTTTTCTTTGCTTTCTCTTTGGTTTTTTTTTTATTTTTTCTTTTCTTTTGGTTATATTTTTGGTTGGTTTTTTTGTTTATTCGTTTAGGTATTGTCTCCCTTTTAATCTTTTTTACTTTTTTATTCTTCTTTATGAAAAGCTCAGAGAAGAAGTTTTTAGGAGTAATAGATTCTGTAGTTGGTTTCTGAAGCTAGGTGGTGCTATACTTTTTGCTATTGGGAAAGACCACACTTGAGTATAAGCAAACCATCCAGTGCAGTAACCAAAGTTGAGCACCAATTCGGGCAGCTAGCTTAGTTCGGTCATTACAGTTAGAATATATAATTATGTGGCTTTTGTATAATTTTCTAATAAAGATCAAATGGTTACAAAGCTTAAAAAAAAAGTATTATTTTTAGGTTTTAAGAATTAGTGCACCCTGTACTGTAGTGCACTCTATAGTAACAAATAATTAGTGTTAAAGTTAAGGTTAGGATTAGGAATAGAGTTAAAATTAAAATTTTAAAAATATTAGTAAAATCGCAAGAGGAGCATTTTTTATTAGTAACACAACAGAGTTACTCTAGTAAAATTTTGAGATACATAAAGGAGGTGCACCGCAATGCAGGTGCACTAAATTTTAAAACCCTTATTTTTATATTATTACAAATATTTTAAACTACTTTTGCACTTTGCCGCATTTAATTCTATTACTATATACAAAAAACTAGCTCTATATACTTTTTTTTTTTTTGTTGTTAAGGTGAGGTTTTGCCTTTATCTTTATTAATAAAATGTATAAGATTCCTCACGGGGTTTCTCGAATTACAAATTATTATACAAGAATTAAGACTCAGACTATAGATAAACTAATTATATCTAAATTATCTGCAATTTAAACCTACTAGAGTGGTTAAAACTCACCTAGAGTTCTATATACTTATTTTTACTTATCCTATAGTTAACTATTATCTTCACTTTTTTGTTTTTTATTGTCTTCACTTTGGCTATTTCTTTTGTTTTGGCTATAAGCTTTATTTTGTAAAGTACCAGGAAAGTTGCAAAGTTACAAAGAAGTCAAAAATAAATAAATTAAAAATTAAAAAAATAAATAAAAAAAAAAACAAATGAAAAAACAAAAAATGTAAACAAACTAATAAAAAAAAATAAACAAAGCTCCAAATCTTTATTTCTCTAAAGTAAGAGTTTGTGTTCTTGCAAATTCAGAAATTGTAAAAGCCAGGTTAATATTCTTGCAAAATGTCAAAAAAGTCGCAAAGTGCCAAAAAAGTCTGGGTTGGTTTCTTGCAAAGTGCTAGGAAGTAAAGGTTTTGTTCTTGCAAATTGTTGAAATAAAATAAATTAATAAAAAATAAAACAAAAAAAACAAAATCAAAAACATGAAACGAAACAATAAATAAAACAAAAACTTGCAAAAAATTGCAAAAACTTGTGCTCATTTCTCTAAAAAAGCATTTCTGGAAATTATGAAATTGTTAAAAAGATCAGTTGTGTATTCTTGCAAAGTTTTGGAAGTCTGAATAGGCATGTGCAAAGTGCTAAAAAGTTGTTAGTTTTCTTGCAAAGGTGGCCTGTAAAGTAGTATTTGTAGTCAATACAAATTTATCAACTAGACTAAGTCGATTTTTAAAAATCGGTTTAGCTAGCTAAGTAATAGTCGATCATTCTAATTGGTTAATAAAAATCATGTGATCATAAATAGATATGATTGGCCAATTACTGTATGTAGTGTTCTGACTCGGGTCAGAAATTGTTACAAACCGGGTCAAACAGGTCAGGATTAGGGATGGTCTTGGTGTTGTAATTTAACACTATGTCTATTGGCTACCCCTATGGTACACATAATCATTATTAACTAATGTAATCAACCAATATACTACTATACATTATGTAATATTTACATACTACTGTAAAAAATTTTATTATATTATGTAGAACGATTTTAAATTAATAACTCCTCTAACCCTAGCCGTAAAGACTAAAATTATTCTAACCCTAACTCTAAAACTAATCCAGGTTCTAAAATTATTTTAGCCCATACCAATACAAAATCGCAACAGGTCATACAACTGGTAATTACTCCAAAAACAAGGTGAAAAGTCAACGATATGAAATTATACAGTTATATAGCTAAATCGACTAACGATGATATAAAAAACTGCAACCTAGCAAGTGAAAATGACACAAAAACAATAATGCCCAAAAAGATTCGAATAGTGATACAGAAAGACAAATAGCACCAGTTATGACGATTTCAAAGTGAGGAAAGCAACAAATTTTCCTCTAATGACACTATAGAAAACGACGTCACCTATAATTTGCAACCTGCAACATCTGCAACAACGGCGACAAATAGTAACCATAGAATGGTTCTCAAGAAAGCTCAAAACCATCCTAATTTAGAAAAAATAAAATACGTTAATAACACGTTTACAAGCCAAAAAGCAACAATAAAAATAAACTCATACGTCCCGGATTCACAAGTTATATACTTAACAACTTCCAAGAAAGCCCAAAAATACTATAAAAAGCCTAGAAACAAAAAGAAGTAATAGTAATGCATCCAAGAAAGAAAAAGCAAGAATGACGAATCTACAAAACAATACTTCCAGGATTTCCAAAATGAAAAAACACCCTAACAACACTAGAAAAAAAAACAAGTGTTAGTAACGCATTCACGAGTCAAAAAAACTAAACAAAGAACAAATAAAACATATGCTCGACAAATACCCTAACTCTAAATTCATAAGCCCTAAGCCAACCTTGTACAATATTGTCATATAGTGATCAGCAAGCAACAAAACTAATAGTACCAAAGACGGCTTTGCTAGCCAAAACTAACTTTACCAAAATACAAAAAGCGTAGCCTAAATAACGTACCCGATAACGGCACACAATTCACTATGGCACCAAAAACGAAGCAGAAGCAATAACACCCAATTCACCTAAGCAATAACGACGAAGCCGAAACGACAACACCAGTAGGGGTTCTGCAATTTGATTTGATCTTCAAATATTTGAATCAAATATTTGATCAAATTCAAATTCAAATTTGACTATATTTGATTTGATCAAATTCAAATATGGCCAAATTTGATTTGATTTGACAAATATTTGATTTGATTTAAAAATTACTATTAAAAATTCAAATTCAAATCAAATTCAAATTCAAATATTTGAATTAAATCAAATTCAAATCAGAAACAATTTGATTTGATCAAATTCAAATTGATCCAATATTTAATTTGATTTGAATTTAAGGAACCCTAAACACTAGCTCTAAGCGACGGCCCAAAAACTAAAATAAAAAAATAACTGATTTAGTTAGTTGATAATCACTATTTATTAGGGGTCTTAATGGGTCGGGTTGGGTCGGGTTTGGGCCTGACCCAGGTCAGACCCACTTGGGTCAAAACCCGACCCGGGTCTGACACGCCTCATGTCAAACCCGACCCGGGTCTGACCCGTCTCATGCCAAACCCGACCCGGGTCTGACCCACCTCATGTCAAACCTGACCCGGGTCTGACCCAACCCAACCCAACTGGTTAAACCCGGGTCATCACCCCTCCCCCCTTCCTCTTTAATGTTCCCGGTAAATAAATGAAAACCATTACTTCTACTAAAAAAGGATTCTGCGAAAATTAGCATAGGCCACGTCCAAAAACATTAATTAAACAATCCCTCACACATTTCATGTGATCGTACTGGTATATTGTAATTGTGAAATAAATGAAAATCATTATTCCAACCAAAAAGGATTTTTCAAAATCAATGTAGCGCATCAAAAAAGTTGAACGGAACCATCCCTCTCATATTTCATGTGATCATACTGGTATTATGAATCATTTTTTAATAAAAGTTGGCTAAAATTTAAAACTGATTTTACTTTAAATGGCAAGCCATTGATCATAATAATGAAGTATTACAAATGACATCAGATTATCATTAAGAACGAATTTTTGCAATATATAATCATCTTATGACCAATTTACGATAAGTTTTATACATGAAATTGTTGGGTTGGGTTAGAGTGGAGGTTAATACATAATCTACATGCTGCATAAACCGTTACATTCTTGGAATTTCAGGCAAAATTTTGGCAGTTAATTTTTCAGGCTGATAATTAGTAATAACAGGTCTTTTTCTGCCTTTGGCAGTAATAAATTTTCCTGGTTAGTTGGTTTATCTCCCGTAATAGCAGATTCAGGAGTTTCGGATATATAAATATATAAACCTCTAACTAAATTTCACTTTGCTTTAATCTCCCTCTAAAATTAGAAATTTTATATTACATAAAACAGGTAATTATCATGAGAAAAAATGTACACCAATCAGCTTTAAGATTTTGCCTTCGATTAGGAGCAGGAATTGCATTGGCGCAGTTTAGCTTTGAGCAACATAGATTGCATGGGATGGATATTTTACTAAGGGTTTTTATGATATTTGAATCTTAAGGAAAGTATAAACATTAAGATGATCGGTTATATGTGTTATCTTATTAACCGTTATCTATTTGTTCTAGCTTTCTTACTAACTATCTGACTCGTTATTCCCACGCACATGATTATGAAGTAATAATTGAGATGCTGTAAAAGAAGCTATATGGCATCTATTTATCTATTTGTCACAAGACTGTGACCCGAGAACGGGGCATGATGTATTGAGTAAGAGATATTGTTAGATGAGTATCAGTAAATTGATATCCCACTATTTTTTATTTTATTTTTACAATTCAAAATGGAAAACGAAAAAATTACACAAATTAACGATGCTTTAAATCAAATGAATTTCGATAGCTATCAAAAATTGGCAGATACGAATGATCCAAAAGGAAATTATTTGCCTAGCTATTGTTACGAATATGGAATAGGAGTTGAAAAAAAGCATTCACATATTACCAAAAATCGGCAGATATGAGTATTCTAACGGAATGTATCAAGTTGGATATTGTTATTATTTAGGAATTGGAATCGAAATCGATAAGCATAAAGCGTTTACATATTATTTGAAGTCTGCTGAGGCAGGTAATTCTATGGGAATTCTGAAACTGCCATTTGTTACTGTTATGGAATTGGCATGAAAAAAATTATGGCAAATTCGAGAAATGGATTATAAAGTAATTTTTATTTTTTATTATAATTATTTGTAGTTTATTAAGCAAGATTTCTTACACAATTTTAATAATCAGGGAGTAAGCATGAAGAGCATTTTATTGATCTATTATTTATCAACAATTTAAGCTTATAAATACGTATTTATTTTTGTGTTATTTTTAGCCCATAAGTATAAAGAAAATTTAATAGTTTCCTATATAAAAACAACAAAACAAGTTAAAACAAACATAAATACTTATTTACCATTACGTAGATGCCAGTAAAACTATACACTTACGTTCCTGGTAATCCCGATCTGTGATCGCTGTATACATACTTTAAAATGATGCAGATCCGATCACTAAATCACGAGATTGTACGTATGAAGTTCTTTTTACAGATGAATACTTTTTTATAATAAATTATTTATTTTTGCAATGAAATGGTTTCATTATGCGTCACCCATTATTAACCGGGTCTGACCCGGGTCTAACCCAACCCGGGTTAGACCCGACCCGGGTTTTTTCTGACCTGGGTCAGACCCGACCCAGCTAAGACCCCTACTATTTATACCCGTGATCTAATATGTTACACTATATAAAAATTATAAAATTCTTAATTATAAATAATAAAATTTTATTGGTTATGATTTTTAATATAAATTTATATTAAATCGGCTAAGCCGATTTTTCGAAAAATTGCCTGACTTAGTCAGCTAAATCGATAAAATCGACTAACACAAAATCAACTACAAACACTACTGTAAAGTGCTGAAATAAAAATAAAATAAAAAAATTAAAAAATAAATAAATAAAAAAAAAACCAAAAAAAAACAAAATGAAACCAAAAAAAACGAATCAAAATTAAAATCAAGCGAAAATAAAAAACAAAATAAAAACAAAAAATAAAAAAAAAACAAAATAAAAGATCTAATTATAAACAAAAGATCTAATCTTTCTTGTAGTACAGAATTTGAATATTATTGAACTATTTTAAACTATTTTGAAAAATTAGTCCAATACGCAATCCAGATTACAGATCTATTGATCTAGTTTGGTTTTCTAGTCCTAAAATATTTTGAAAGTGTTCAAATATTTATATAAGAAATTTAGTATAAATTTACAGATCATAAACAAAATCGTAAAAAATTTAGCATAAATTTACAATTTTTTTACAGTGCATAAAAAAATTGCAAATTTATGTAAAAGATTTAGTATAAAACTATATAAGTTTTATAGTACATAAGAAAATCGTAAATTTATATAAAATATTTACATAAATTTACGATTTTCTTACACATTGTAAGACTTAGGGAGCTTCCAGAAATCAGCTGATTTTTGTTTACTATGAGCCTACCAGGACCCCGAACAATACATATAGAGGTTACATTAGCTTTAATATAAACTTTTTAATATTTTTATCCACTTTTTATTAGAGCTAATTAACCATATTTTACATATAAGCTTTAATATTTAATAAGTTTTAACCAAATATTAAATATAACAATACTTTTTTTAAAAAAAATTTTTCAAAAAAAATTTTTTTCTCAAAAAAATTTTTTTTAAAAAAAAATTTTTCTTAAAAAAAATTTTTTTAAGAAAAAAAATTTTTCTTAAAAAAAAATTTTTCTTAAAAAAAATTTTTCTCAAAAAAAAAGTTCTCAAAAAAAAATTTTTCTCAAAAAAAAATTTTTCTCAAAAAAAAATTTATCTCAAAAAAAAAGTTTTTCCAAAAAAAATTTTTCCTTAAAAAAAAATTTTTCAAAAAAAAATTTTTCTTAAAAAAAAAATTTTTCTTAAAAAAAAATTTTTTTCAAAAAAAGGTTTTTTTAAAAAATTTTTTCTTTATCCAAATTTTAAATACAACCTATTTAAAACTTATTAATTTTATCCACTTTTAATAATATAACATTATAGGCTTTTTATCCACTTTTAAATGTAACCTTTTGACCAATATCCACTTTTCAAATGTAACATTTTTGTAAAAAAGTAACCTTTTTAGCCAAAATTTCAATGTAACCTCTATATATTGTTCGGGGTCCTAGCCTACCCCACTCATTCATACCTAATACTCCAATTAGCCAATTAGATTTTACGATTATTAAAAAATTAAATAACATTTAATAGTAAATAACTTTTAATCTACTGAACCAAATTTGATAATTTAACTACCAAAACGATCCTTTCAATGAGAGAATTCTAGTGAGCTCAAAATTCTTAAAATCCAATCACAGGATCCTGTAATCAAAATAGATTTGTGATACTATAAAAGTTCTATAATTTATTAAACTAGAAAACCAGATACTTGTTAGTGTCCGAAACCAAGAATAAACATCAAGCTGATCTGTGTTAATCTTTATAGCTAATTGGATGCACGTGACTAAAATCCAATACAAAATCGTGTCTATTGCTGTATTATAGAGTCCTCACTACGCTTCAGACAATAATTATAACCCATTTATAGAAACACAAATTTATTTTTTGATTTTAGAATCCTGTGATTGGATTTTGACGATTTTGGACTTGCTAGAAACCTCTCATTGAGAGATCATTTTGTTAGTAAAATCATCAAAATTGGCCCAGTATATCAGAAGTTATTAGCAATTAAAAATTAATTTTTAATTGTTAATAACTTTCAATCTACTGGGCCAATTTCGATAATTTTACTACCAAAATAATCCTCTCAATAAGAGGATTCTAGCAAGCCCAAAATCGTTAAAATCTAGTCACAGGATCCTGTGATCAAAATAGATTTGCGGTACTATAAAAGTTCTATAATTTATTAAATAATTATAACCCATTTTTAGTAACACAAATTTATTTTGATTTTAGGATCCTGTGATTGAATTTAATAATTTTGGGCTTGTTAAAATTATCTCATTAAGAGGATTCTAACAATCCAAATTGTTAAAATCCAATTACAGAATCCTAAGATTGAAATAAATTTGTATTGCTATAAATGGATTATAATTATTTAATAAATTATAGAACTTTTATAGTAATACAAATCTATTCTGATCACAGGATCCTGTGATTGGCTTTAATAATTTTTGGCTCGCTAGAATCCTCTTATTAAGAGGATCATTTTGGTAGTTGAATCATCAAATTTGGTTCAGTAGTTCAAAAGTTATTAATTATCAAATATTATTAATAAATCAATAATTTTGGTCAAAAATGGTTTTGCAACTTTGGCCAGAATTATGAAATTTTGGCTGGAATTACACCTGATACTTCAGCTGACCCACCCACCCACCCAGAAATCAGCTGTTTCTGAAAGCTCCCTTGCATAGTATTACACTAAATTTTACGATTTTCTTACATACCATAAAAACTTGCTAAAGTTTATGCATATATATTGTTGCTGATATAGGTAAGTTAAAAAGTCGTCGTAAGATTAAGTTCGATAAAATTCTGTTAGGTAGATTCCAAAAAAGAGAAGTTAAATAAAGTAATCACATTATCATGAACTATTATACATGTATGCGTTTTATAGTTACACATGATCAGGGACAGTGATTTTCTGCGGTAACAAAACCAAATTTATGTGGTGACAAAATTTAAATTATGTGATGTGATGTGAACCATAATTGCCAAATTATGCGCGATTCTGCGGTAACTTGACCAAATTATGTGAGATTCTGTAGCGTGTTTACCAAATTTATATGCGATTTTGTGACATAAATTTTCGGAACTTTCCGGATTTTGTTTGCTCATAATTTGAGTTCATTCAAATTCTACGTTGGGAGAAACTGGATCTGTAGACTTTGTCTAATAAATTGCCAAATTATGTGACAATTCTTATAAATTGCCACATTATGTACTACTCTGCGGTGAAATTGCCACATTATGTGCTATTTTGCAGTATAAACACCAAATTATGTGATATAAGCATATTTATGTGAATTCTGTGGTATTATGTGAAACACAGAAAATCATTGTCCCTGCACATGATTCTTTGATTTCAATTTGATGATATATCAGATATAATCTGTAACATATAATATCTGTTTCTAGGTATAACACTAATATTTATTCTATAAAAAATTTTAAATTTTATAAAAAAATTTTTGAAATTCCACCTTGCTATTAAAATATATAAAAATTTTTTTCAAAAAATTTTTCAAAATATGATCCAATCAGGTTATAAGAACCAAAAAATTAAGTTTATATAATCTAATCTTTGTTTTTATTTAAAAATTATAAACAATATTGATTTTTTAAAAAAAATATACCAAAATTTTTATTTTTTAATAAAATTTCTAAAAGACTATATAGAAAGCTAAAATAAACCAATTTATAAAGAGCATAAAAGTTTGTAATATATATATATATATTTTTTTTTTGTTTTTGAGTTTAATGGCCATCTACGTTGGCCGTAGGTTTTTATTGAATATTAATGATATTTGTTACATTAACGAGTGTACAACTAGCCACACATGCACTTTTGGTGCCTAATTTGAGTAGTCCGCCTGAAGGTTCTACACTAGCTGCCATACCTGCAAACCAACTACGGGACCTGCCTATTTAAACTACTCTGATTAATGCTCCGCCTATCAATATTTACCCTTCAACCAACTTAATTGTGGTTGTTTTTAGAGGTTATTCTCAATAGCCTGACAGCCTTAGGGCTACTTTACCCTTGTAGAAATTGCCAGCTGACCAGGGTTTGTGTCCCAATCCTAAGCCCTAGCGGTCTTCAGAAACTGGACGCCACGGCGTTAACCGACACTTGCAGTCAGGATTATCTTGAACCGCTACAGTTTCCTACACTGCCCTTATAAGGTTCGTTCTGACCCCGGTACCGACCTTCTTTTGGTAGCACCGTCAAAGATCAAATTCTACCTCCTTACTCGGGACTTGCCAAACAGGTTTCTAATTTCTCCAGTTTCTTGGATTTGATAGTGTAATGTTACACTTACACCCGGAAGCTCCTATTCTAGATGGTAGAACCAAGACTACAGGTTATATACCCAACCGATAGAGAGAAACAGGTTACCGAACACAGGTCTAATTTTCAAAGTGTCGCCGATGGGATTCGAACTCTCAACCTGCTGCTTGGGGGTGACAACTTGACAACTTCCCTAAGTCACCATACTCTAGTTTGTAATATATTGTATAAAATAGTACAAAAAACCAAATATTTTGTTAAATTTTTAACAAAAACTTTAGTATTTATTAACTATTTATTTAATAGTTCTGTAAACTTTTACTAGAAAATCCAAACCAAAATTAAGTATTTTTTTCAACTCTAATTCAAATTTCCAAATAGTTCAAAACCTATCAAACTTGAAACTACTAATTCTAGTTAATTATTTACTATATTAACTATAAACCTTTGTTGCAGGTCTATTTAATAATTGTTGGTTTAAAGAATTATCAGATATCAGAAAGAGTCTAATGAGAACTAGTAGTTTTAATTAAAAATACAAAATAAGTTGGTTTAATAAATTTATACATTATTAGGTACTAATAATAATAACAATAACAATTAATATTAGTATAACCTATTGGATCAATATTAATTAGCCAATTATACAAATGCATTTTTATAACTCTACATCAAGAATTAATTCTAAATTCTAATTTTGGATTACAGCTAATCATATACAAAATTAAAAAAAAGGCATTAACAAAAATTTTATTATATAACTCAACATTTTAAATATCAAATTATATAAAAAAAATGTCTACTTTATACAACTATATGGTTAATTATTTTTGTAAAAATACTATAAGTTGTATTTTTGCTTGATATATTCCAAATAATAAAAAATTTTTTTAAAAAAAATTTTATTAAAATATATAAAAAATTTTTTATACATAAAAATTTTCAAAATTTAACCCAACCAGATTACAAGAACCAATTAATTAATTTTGCATGGCCTTATATAAAAATATCAATTTTATTATTACAAAAATTAAAAAAGCAAAATTTTTTTTACAATCAAAAATATAAAATTTTAAAAAATCTAAAAAGAATTTTAAAGTAAAAATTTTAAGGCAAAAACTTTACACTTTTATTATTCTAAATTTATTAATAATTTTAAAAAAAAAACCAATTTTATTAAACTAAAACTTCATTTTTAGTCTTTGATTTTCCTCTCGAAGTTGTTCAATCTCTTCACGAAGTGACAATGTTTCCCCACAATATTTCAAAAACATCATTTCCATTTCAGTCTAGTAATAAATACATGTTGATAAAGCTTAAATTTAATAAATGTACAAAGAAAAAAAAGATGAATTGATGCACTCCCTACCTTTTGAATATGAAATTGTCGCAATAATTCTAAATGCATGTTTTGTACGTCATTGCGTAAAGATGTCCGAAACTCTTGCAAACATTCATCAACTGCGTTCCTAATGACTTGCAATTGAAAGTCTGTAGTCATTTCCATGGCGGCATTTAAGGAAGGTGATGACAACAAACTATCAGCTTTTTCTGAGGACGCAACCATTTCCGTTAACTGAGGTGGTGTTATTGGCTGTCATAAAGAAAATTATGCAAACGATAATTCATAGTTAGCCATTATTAATCTTTTGTTTTTTTGTACGCTATTTATTTACACGAAGAACATAAACAATATCTTACTAACCTTGTCAATTGTCATCTTTTCTGAAGAAGCAACCATTTCCGTTAACTGACGTGGTGTTTGTGTCATCGGCTGTCATTTAAAAAAAATTGTGTAGTCATTATTTTTATTATTATTATTATTATTATTATTATTATTATTAATTATTTTGCACCCTATTCTTTGCATGAAAATAAAAGTGATATCTTGCTAACCTTGTCAATTGTCATCTTTTCAGAAGACGCAACCATTTCCGTTAACTGACGTGGTGTTTGTGTTATCGGCTGTCATTTAAAGAAAATTATGTAAGCAATATATTCATATAGTCATTATTATTTTTTTGCACACTATTTATTTACACGAAAACAAAAATGATATCTTGCTAACCTTGTCAATTGTCATCTTTTCTGGAGTAGCAACCATTTCCGTTAATTGACGTGGTATTTGTGTTATCTGCTGTCATTTAAAGAAAATTATATAAGCAATATTTCATAGTTAGTCATTATTATTATTATTATTATTATTATTATTTTTGGCATACTATTTATCTACACGAAAAAACAAAAATGATATTTTGCTAACCTTGTCAATTGTCATCTTTTCTGAAGATGCAGCCATTTCCGTTAATTGACGTGATATTTGTGTTATCGGCTGTCATTTAAAGAAAATTATATAAGCAATATATTCATAGTTAGTTATTTTTATTCTTTTTTTGCACACGATTTATTAACACGAAAAAATAAAAATGATATCTTGTTAACCTTGTCAATTGTCACTTTTTCTGAGGACGCAACCATTTCCGTTAATTGGAGTGGTGTTTGTGATATCGGCTATTATTTAAAGAAAATCATATAAACAATATATTCATTATTATTATTATTATTATTATTATTATTATTATTATTATTTTTGCACACTATTTATTACACGAAAAACAAAAATGATATCTTGCTAACCTTGTCAATTGTCATTTTTTCTGGGGATGGAACTATTTCCATTAACTGAGGCGGTGTTTGTGTTATCGGCTGTCATTTAAAGAAAATTATATAAATATCTTTTTTTTTTGCACACGATTTATTTTCACGAAAAAACAAAAATGATATTCTGCTAACCTTGTCAATTGACACTTTTTCAGACGTATTTTGTATAGTATCATCTACCTGAACATCTTTTATTGGCGAAAACATATCCATGAAATCTTTTTTTTCTTTTATTTCATTTGGAGTTTGTGGTGATGGTGAAGGCTTTGAAAATCTACTTGAAGTTGGAGGAGTTGACCCTCTTGATGATGTTCGAATATGACTCTGTTTTTTGACAATAGTATTACGCCGATCCGTAGAACGATCCTTCTCCTATCATTATGAGTATAAATTTGATAAGTATATTCCCTCTTGTAACCCAATATGATTAATAATTACCTGACAATGTAAGCATTTAACAGGATGTGGTTCATGTCCGTACAAAGTGCACATTGGTTTATTCGCTGATCGCAAATCGTATACCAAAATATTACCTACCATATTACCATATTAACATACTTTTAAGTAAAATGTCTTTGACACCAATTTGTAATCTCGGATAACAACGTATTAAAACGAAAAAAACAAAATTGATTTGTAGCAAGTATCTACCCTGAAGTGTGCCTGCAACTACAGTCACGCTATCTGCTTTAAATCCCAATGTTGTCAGAGGTGTATCAGTATGTATAGTTTTCATAGTCCTGTAATAATGGAATGCTAATATTAAACGTTGTTCACGCATTTAGATTAATCAAAAAGATAATTTTTTTTTTGTTTTTAATATTCTCTACATACGTCTTTTTACCAACATCGTACAGAACTATACGTTTATCCAAACCACCACTACACATTAAATGTGAATTAAAAGACGAAAATGCGATTCCTTTTATTTCAGAATAATGTGCATTCTCAAATGTCTGTAAAGCCGTTGAAGAAACACAAGTGTCCCATAATCGTAATGACCCATCCTCGCCGCCAGCAGCCAATAGTCCTCGTTTAAAAAAAGAATATTCCAGAACATTTATAGACTAAAGAGTTTTAGCAATTCGTATTATAATGCCAATATTACGTTCTTAAAGGAGAAATAAAAAGGAATTAGTCTGTACCTGTTTTGTTAAAACAGTTAAATTATCGCATGTATTAGATTTTTGCCGATTATGCACAAGGATTTGTCCATTTTTATTAGAACTAGCCACGATGGTTTCATCAACGTTTAAATCAATACATGTGATAGTGCTGCGATGTCCCTAGTGTAATTTTAGTATTGTCTTAGTTTTTTAATGCATGAAGTAAGGAAACGGGTAAAAATCTTAGGGAGCTCATAGTCCGGCTAGTCTGGCAGATCCTAGCTTGTTAATTTTATATTAACAGTCAAGGTAGGATGCCTCTATAATTAACTGAAATCATCGGATTTCAGATATTCCCTAAGAAACCATTCATAAATCATATAGTGTTAAATCAAGACCATTACCTTCAGTGGTTCGGTAAACATTGATTCTTTACGATCCCAAATGTTGACAATTTTATCGGACCCACCATACATCACGTATCGTGATTTATTTGCAAACCGAACGGCATTTAGATCTGGTATGCCCTAGGTTAGTCATGAATTAATTCAGAGTATAGTTCAATTTTAAAGTACTTAGTTGGCAACTAATATTTCATGTAATATTCACCGATCCTTCATCATTTAATGGTATTGTCTCGAGAAGCTTTCCTTGTGAATCATGTATCGTAAGATTTCCTTCATTTCCAGCTACGGCCAAAAGTTGACCTGAAAAAAAACAATTAAGGAAAAAAATAGCAGGTTCCAAAGCTATTCTAAATGTTACGAACAAATACTGATCGAAACAATGCCATATAAACATTTATTTCTTTTAAACACGTAAGGATACTGTCGTGGCTCCATCGAACTGCATTGACAGCTGTTGACAAATCAACAGGTGCAAAAGAAGTTACTTCGGTACCAAACAGCTGCTCTGGGGCACTACTTGTACTAGCCTTCCCCTTGAGCTTTATACTTTCTGTACTTGTCTGTAAATCCCATACTTTGACATCAGCTGACGCAGAAACTAATAAATTTGATGGCATTTATATTATTTTTTTTTATATAATTCTACGCGAAAATTCAAATTTTTAGAGTATATTGTAATTAGATTTATATACGCGGATTATTTTTGTGCTACCGTCGCCAACTATGTACTGCTTGTGGCTACACAGAAAAGCTGAAACCCGGGTAGGGCTAGTGCAAATTTGCAATTGCAAAATCTGCGCATAAACCTGACATTTATTGCATTGCAGATGCAATTGCATATTTTGCATATTTGGCATATTTGGACTAATGTTGCATATTTAATAGAGCATAATCTGCGCATAAAATATAGGAAAGAGCTTGTTGTTCGTGTGTTAACAAATTCTGAATTCTGATTGGCTGGATCAGGTGTAACATAAAAAACCAATCAAAACAATAAAAAAACTGACTAGTTTATGTATAACATAAAAAAATTCATAATGGATTTTAGCCAGAATTTATTGCATAAAGATGCATATTTTTACCAAATTTGCATAATTTGCTGCATATTTTTAAAAAATTTATTGCATAATTTCGCATAATTAATCAGGAAGTGCATACGGATTTAGGGGTTAGTTGCCGCAGAAAATGATGAGCCCTAAACCCGGGTAAGCTTAAGTTGTGTAATATTACCGCTGCATATTTAACTATACTGGAGTTTTTGGAGTAATTACATATAAACAATTCCAAAGAAAATATATTGATAAAATGAACAGAAAATTCATATCTATAGATGGATTTTAAAATATTAGTTTCGAAGAAAAAGTATTTGCTACATGTAACAACTTTGCAGTTAGCCAACAATACAGTCGACTCTCTTAGCACCTGGGGACTAACAAAATACTTTGCATTTAGAAAGAGTATGTATTTAAAGAAAAATTAATAAAAACATATTAATATGTTATACTAATAACAGATAATAAAACTTCCCAAGCTTTTAATACAATAAAATACTAGATACTGGACCCGTCATTAAACGATGGTTTTGTTATTATTACTTGCAATAATATAATTTTCTATTTCCTAATATTATAATACAAATATATTGCGTATTGCATCATATTTAATTATTAATTCATATAATAAATTTTTTTATGAATTTCTTAATATGGAATGATACAACTTTCTCACTTAAGAAATCCTTGACCAAAAATTAAAAATGCTTATTTGTCAAAAGAATAAACGTTCTTTAATAGATCAAAATAAATATGATTGTTTAACTGCACTTAAAAATCCAAACGATTCACATAACCAAATTTTATAATTTTAAAATTCTTATATTGGTGTAATTAAAAACTTCATACAATTAAGCCGATTGAAATGACCAGTTTATTTTAAGATAAGATAATTTGTGCATGCTAGTCAAGACTATAGATGCTGGTGAAATTAAATCGGAGTGGTGAAATGATTTCACCATTTCACCATTCACCACTTGGTTTGGTGTAACTGGTGTAACTGGTGAATTGGTGTAATTGGTGTAATTGGTGTAATTGGTGAAATTGGTGAATTGGTGAATTGGTGAATTGGTGAGATGGTGGAATGGTGGAATGGTTAAATGGTGAAATCATGAAATCGTGAAATCGTGAAAATGGCAGAATCTGGAATTATTCCAGTCTTCATTTTTGTTTAAGTTTTTACAGATACACTTAGAGGTCAGAACTGTTGACTGTTTATCTGTATATCTGTACAGCATAATACACATCTGGATACCATATGCCTTACGAATAATAACCTTTTCCAAAATATTTAAAAAAGATCCATGGGTATCTGCGAATATCTGGACAACTAATCAAAAAGTGAGAGCCGTAAGAATTTTATGAACCCTGACAATGGTAATATGCAGGTTCATCTACATGTTATATTATGTACTAATTTGAAAATAGTAATAACGGCAAAAACCACGATAATTCCGATAAAACTAATTTAACATATACTTCGATTACCCAAAGCAAGTAATTTTTAAAGTAACGACCGA
The DNA here is from genome assembly GCA_003550325.1 of Gigaspora rosea. NCBI lineage: Eukaryota > Fungi > Glomeromycota > Glomeromycetes > Diversisporales > Gigasporaceae > Gigaspora > Gigaspora rosea. The sequence goes on from QKWP01001526.1 coordinate 42,986, forward strand.
TTTTAAAAAAATTCCCGTGACGAAAGCACGGGCAAAGAGCTAGTAATAGTAATCTAATACGGCATAAAATTTCTTATTATTGGAACAGCAAACCAATTCTTCATTGCAGACCTACGTCTTAGATCAGTAGTTTCAAAACCTAAAATTTACTATTAAAATTTCTTTTCGCCTTATAGGAATATAATAATAACAATATAATAATAGGAATGTAATGATTCCTCTTGCAACTAGGCTTTATATGTATGAAGGCTAAAAATTTAGTAATAAATAAAATCTTGAAATAAGTCCAGGTGTAATAAACCTTTAGATTAGCAGTATTTTGGATTTATAACAAAAAAATATATCATAAACACTGTACCATGATAATAACAATATCAAAGACTACGTTTTCCACCAAATTACATCTTTAGCAGATTTTAAATAATGTTCAAATGCTTTCTTTACATTTTTTTTTTTTCGGCACCACTCTGAGATTTAATTTTCCGTCAGGATCGCAACCTTTAGCAGATTTTGAAAATGCTTTTTTCTCAATATTATCAGTACCTACGCCATGTTCGTAGCAATAAATAAAAAATGTGTTGTTAATAAAATATTCATGATATTTCAATTTTTTAAAAAAATAGTTTTAAGTAAAACGACTAGTAATGTATTTCTGAGTATAAGGTAAAGTTTAAGAAAAATTGCTTAAGTTCGAAGTTAGATTGCAATATGCACAATATAAAAATAAAATCTGTAATATGACAAAAGCAAGTAATATCAAACAAGTTCATCGATCTCTTGAAATAAATGAAAGCAATTCTGTTTCACCATTTCACCATTTCACCAATTCACCATTTCACCGTTTCACCAATCCACCAATTCACCAATTCACTAATTACACCAATTGCACCAATTCACCATTTCACCATTTCACCAATTCGCCAAAATTTTATTTTGGTGTAATTCTGGTGAAACTATTTCACCATTTCACCTGGTGAAATTAATCCATTTCACCAGCATCTATAGTCAAGACAAAAACCTGGTGAATAATTTTTTTTAATATGGTTATGTTTTTTTTAATTATAATAAATTTTTAATATACAATTAAAAAGATTTGTATGTGATATTGTTTTTTCTTACAAACAGTAGTTGATGATACTCATTCATGAATACATTCATGAATAGAGTGTTTCAAAGCACATTAAACCTAGAAATTATTGAAATCGTCAATTCGATGTTAATTCAAGTGAAAACTAACATTACACTTGCAAGAAAAAGAGGTATGGGTGGCTCAAAAAAGTAATTTATCATTTGCAAGATGATGCTACATGGTAATATAAAAATTGTTCAAATTTTTTAATCATGTGAATTTTTTACTGCTGTTGTTTTATTGATTATGCGATTTTTTTTATTTAATTTTTTTTTAATGCATTTTATTATTTATTATTTTTTTATATTTTTTTTTAGGAAAAATCTAGAAAGTGCACCCGTGTATTTTGTGCTCTCTAATATACTAATAATTGATTTCGCGTAAAGTTAGGGTTAGGGTAGGGTTAGAATTAGAGTTAGGGTCAAAATTAGTACAAAATCGCGAGAGGATCATTTTTTGTTAGAAGCGCAACAGAGGTTACTCTAGTAAAATTTTGAGATATTAAAATAGGGGGCACTGACTAGTCCTGTCCTTTTTTTTAATTTTATTTTTAAACTTTTTTTTAATTTTTTTTAATTTTTATTCATTTTTTCATTTTTCAAATTATTTTTATTTTTTTTTTAGAATTTAATGTTTTTGCTGTAGCGCACCTCATATGATTTGGTGTAACGTGAAATCAAAACAACCAAAATAACCTGTTTTTTTGTTAGTTAGGGTTAGGCGAGATTAGAATAGTGTGTAGGCGAGAAGAGGAATTTTATAGTAAAATTTAGCAAGGAATTTTTTTTGTTAGAGCACGAAGAGTGGTTTCATAAGCAAAATTATGATCCACAGGCGATTTTTTAAGGGTAGAGGGTATGTAGATCATTTCTATTAATAAACGAGTAACCAAAAAAATTTTTACTGCGAATTTAAAGGTTGCTACATATAAAAGTTAATTTTTTACTATATAAATTGTATTTATGTACTAAGTAAAAATTGTTCACAATAAAAAATTACACATACCATAAAAATTTTATTAATTTTGAATGAAATTTGATAAAAGTTTTTATAGTATCAACTTTTGCGGGGGCGGGGTCTATTCTGCGGGGGCCATCACAAATTGGCCAATCAAATCACATGTAAACAATAAGTAAAATAGGGTAGCGAAGATAAAAACAACTATATCTTATGTTCTACTGGGCCAATTTTAATGATTCGACCACCGTTAGAATCAGAAAAACCTCCTCTACAAGTTTATTTAAAAATTTAATATGGTTATTTAATAAAAATTTTCTTTATTATTAAATATAAAATTTTTAGTAACTAGTTTATTAATAGAAATGATCTACATACCCTCTACCCTTAAAAGATCGCTATTTTTTCTCGATTTCACATTACACCTGATCCTACGATCTGATTGGTTTATCAGATGGGTGCATATGCGCTAAATTACATAAACCTTTTTTTTAATTCAGTTCAGTTTTTTTTTTAAAAAAATTATTATTTATTTTTTTTTTAATTTGGTTTTATTTATTATTTTTTCATTTTTGTTTTAAATTATTTTTTATTTTTATTTTTTAATTCAGTTTATTTTATTTTTTAAATTATTTTTTTACATTTTTTCTTAAATTATATGTTATTTTTTTAATTTATTTTAATTTTATTTTTAGATTTTTTTAATTTTTTTTAATTAATTAATTATTAATTATTTATTTTTTTTTAAATTATTTTATTTTTTTTAATTTGGTTTAATTTTTGTTTTTTTTAAAAAAATTTTTTTATTTTTTTTAATTTGGTTTAATTTTTTATTTTTTTTATTTTTGTTTTTAAATTATTTTTTATTTTTATTTTTTTTTAATTTAGTTTAATTTTATTTTTTAAATTATTTTTTTACATTTTTTTAAATTATTTTTTGTTTTATTTTTTTTATTCATTTAATTTTATTTTTAAATTATTTTATTTTATTTAATTACTAATCCAGATAAAATCAGCACTATTTTTAGATTAGAATTTGGGTCAAAATTACTATAATTTACATTATATTTTGGAATCTAACATAGGTTCAATAAAAAGTAATTTTTTTATTAAGTTAACGGCTTATGTTAATTAATTGAAAGTCATAGAGCTTACTAAGACACATCTAATATAAGAATGTTAAGTAGTTTATTCAGTTCAGTTCCGGTCCAGTCCCATAAAGTTCAAAGAAAAAAATGAACTGAACTGAAGTTTATAAACTTCAGTTCAATGTTAAAGCTTAAACTTGAATTCATAAACTTAAAGTATAAACTTGAGGTTAACTTTAAAGTTCAAACTCTAGTTTATAAACCTAAGTTCACTAGAGCTATTATCCAGTAAGAAAATAATTATCCAGGCAGGTCAGATATTGTCTGACCTGCCTGGATAATTATTTTTCTATTTAGTCATAATAAATATTAGATTTATAGTTAGATGAAACCTCGAAGTTTCACACTAACAAAACTATGTATGTACTAACAAATTAAGATTGTATTATAACTTGCTGTACAATAGAATCATCTGACTTTGCTGTAACTTTGGTTAACAAAATGTCTTTCTAAACATGCATAATATGTATATATGTACTTTCATACAAAGATTCAACATGCCATATTAGTATTACAAATTATATTATATCAAGGTAAAACCTGCACACAGTGTTGAGCTCTGGACCAAAAGTTTGCTCTACTGGACTTATAAATTGGACTACTGGACTTATAGGTCCAGTGGACCAATTTATAAGTCCAGTTCCAGTTCCATTTTACTGGACTTATAAGTGAGCCCAATACTGCCCACGCAGCTAGCTAATAAAACTGCTTTGATCATAGGATTTGAGTAAAATCCATGTTAGTATAGTGCATTTTATAGGTTAACACAGATTTCACCCTCATGTGATCTGTATAGCATGGGTTTTATCCTTTCATATTATATTTAAATTTACTGGTAATTTCTTTATCATATATATTACAATTTTGTTATAACTGAGTTCATATAAGCTGAGTTTTTAAACCAGTTTTATAAGCTAAGTTTATAAATTGGGTTTATAAATCAGATTTATAAACTAGATTATAAAACTGGTTCAAAAACTTGTCATCAATTTTTCTTTGAATAGATGGCTAAAAAGAGTAGTTTGAACCAGATTCAGATCCGGTTTATTTAAACGACTTAACATTAGTAATTAAATCATTTAAATTGGCCTAGTGTATACTGAAATATTACTAAAAAATGATTGGCCAACTATATAAAATTCTATATAAACAAACTAAAAATTTTATATAGTCAGTCAATTGTTTTTTAGTAATATCTCAGTATATGCTAGTCCAATTTGAATGATATAATCATTATTAGATGTGTCTCAGTGAGCTCTACAATTTTTAATTAATTGATATAAACTGTTAATTTAATAAAAAATTACTTTTTATTGGACCTATGTCAGATTCTAGCATATAATAAAAATTTATATTGTACTTATCCTAAAATTTACTATTCTCCAATATGGTAATAGTGCTGATTTTATCTAGATTATTACCGTAAACTGCCGTATAAACGACCCCCCCACATATCAGACCCCCTATGAATTAGACCCGGGTCTATAGTATGGGGTCAATTTTTGGTAAAATGTAAAAGACCCGGGCATACAAATAGGAATAAATATTTAGAAGACCCGGGTATGATACTGTGTTCAGGTATATAAATAAAATAAACCAATCAGAATTATTATAACAATAAAAAACTTTTCGCGCTTAACATTACACGGATCCACATATTATATGTATCAGTTTTTTTTTTTTTTTATTACGTTTATATTATTATTAATCTACCTTTTTATATATGTAGGGTGTATTTTTTTTGGTGTGCCGATCTTTCTTTCGCTTGTCGTCGCTTGTAGATGTCCATCGTAGGAGTTGTTGCTTGTAGATGTCGTACTCGTAGGCAGTGTTGTACATGGGACAGTTGGGACATACGTTGGGACATTTTGGGACATTCTGGGACAATTTTATAAATTGAAATTACTTAAATTTTATTAAGATAATCTAATTAAATTTTTTTAAAAATGTGTTCAGCACCTAAAAAAATATATAATTATATATTTTTTTAAATTAATTTATTAATTATTAAGGCTTGGAACATAGTTGGGACACTTGGGACGCTGGGACGTTGGGACATGGCAAAAAAAGGCTGGGACAGTGAAAATGTACAACACTGCTCGTAGGTGTCATAAGTGTCATCGTCGTAGGTAGTTGCTTGTATGCGTTGTCGTTTTGTATCCGTCTTCCTAACAATCTTCTTTACGAATTTAATTAATAATCAAACCTACAGATGTTCCTGATATTGAGCCAACAATTACTTACAGAGATCATACAGCAGCCGTAAATTCAGGTGGTCATTGCTTCAGAACAGTAAAATGTTATTTGACTAGTATAGATTCTACACTTCGTGTATGGGACCTGCCACCACCAAAACGAGACACTTACGGACCCGTTGGTAATTATAGTTATATATATGTACACATTATTGACATTGTATTTTTTTAAGAAAATTTCTCTTATCAGAACTTAATTCTTATTTATAGATTCACCGTTAAACTTGACCACTTACATGGGTCATATGGATACTGTATGGGATTTTAGATTGTTCCCTATTCGTACCGTAAATTAAATACTAGCTTTTAGCATCCGCAAAATTTGGAATACGGAGGCGGTAGCAACGGCGAACTACCAGTAATGGAGGTATATTGATGTTTATTATCTTAATTTTTAGTTTTATATTTCGGGACCTTGAAAATTAACAAGTCCAAAAAACTTAAGTTTACTGTTATGATTTTTTTTAAGCAATCACGCGAAGGACCAGATTGACTATGAGTACAAGGTTCTGTTACAAAGGACAAATTATTATATAACAGATAAAGTATAATTTATGGATTCGTAATTACCGTATTAGATTTCCAGTGTGATAAAGTTGCATTTTTCTCGAGAACAGGATAAATGGAAAAATTATTGGCATTGCTATTATTTTATTACCCACGTCAATTTGTACGCAACCCTTATCATGAGCAAATAAAACACTGATATCACCACAACTGTTATAAATAGCAAATTCTGGACCTTTGACACGGCTCAAAATAGAATTTTGGATTGTTTATATCATGCGTATTTATTTATTTCTTAATGTCCCTAAATAATCGGATTAATTTCTAAATGATCTATTTAATTCGCAAGCGAATTACATACAGTAATTACTCTATTGTTTAAGGACATGAAATCCATTGTACAGTAAATTGTCCCACGATTATTATTCCTATTTAAAAGCCGCAAGTTATTCTTCATATTTGTTCACTATGCAATAAATTGAGTGGATGAGAAGGGTTTTTCTTAATCCCACATAAAAACGTATTCAGAAATTTTATCATCATAATATGAATCTTCGTTGCTTTCTTGATTATTCGAATTCTCGTCACTTTCTTGGTTATTCGAATTAAATTGCTCGTCTAACTCGTCTAACTCGTCTAAGTTTAAATAATTTAACATTTTTTCAATTTTTTTTTCTAAAAAAAAATTTTTTTACTTTACCTTCATTCCAATTATCTTCATCCTCTTCCCGAATATTATAATTTTCATTTTCATGCTCATTCTCGTCTTCACTATCATTATTTTCGCCATCGCTATCATATTCACTTCTTTCATCCGAGCTACTATAATCGTCACTATTATTGCCCTGAGTTAAATCGACAGCATCATTATTTTCGCTTGAATTATTAAAATATATATGATTACCACCCTCATTTCGATGTTCTGGATCAGCAACCCAATTATAATTAAACAAAATATCCTCTTCGGATCCATCTTGAGCAGTAGATACGCCACAACACTTGAATGACTGTTTGATAAGATTGGGGTCAACATGGTCCCATGCCTCTTTTATCCATCTGGCTACTAAATTATAAGCAGGGCGTTGAATACGACCTGCAGGTGTCAATTTTTTAATTTCCTCTCCCATCCAATTAAGATAGTGCTTACGATACTTCAAAAAAAAAGTATTGTTACAGTTAATTTAAAAATTAGCCGTAATAATGATTATGTAATTTAAATATTCTATTTTTATTTATTTAAATAAATTTGCATTTTTTAATTAAAAAAAAATTACTTTACCTCCTCTTTAAAAGATTTATTGATATATACATCCAATGGTTGCAATTTTTTAGTAAGTCCGCCTGGAATAATTGCAATATTAGTATTTTTTTCTTTAAATCGATTTTTAACCGGATCTGTAAGATGGCCACGGAATCCATCGAGAACAAGTAATGAACGAGGATCAACAGATAAAGGAGCCCGACGTTTCCAGATATTTTCAATCCAAAAAAGCATTTCATTTGAATTCATATATCCTTCTGGATTGGTTCGTACAACAATACCTGGTGGAAATATTTGCCGTGGTACCTTCACTAATTTGAAAATTATCATAGGGGGCAATTTGGTGCCATCAGCTAAGCAACTTAAAACAACCGTAAAATTAGATTTCACGTATCCAGTTGTACGAATTCCAACTGTATGAGCACCAGTTTCTTCAAGCGTATAGTTACTTGGCATGTCAAATGCTAATGGAGTCTCATCCATATTTCCGATGAGAGAAAATGGATAATTATAAAGCATTCGATGATATAATACATTACTCAAAAATGCATCACGTAAAGGTTCCAGATCTTCCGGTAATTTTTGTGCTACAGTAGTACGACGCCTATTGCTTAAATTATTTCGGCGCATAAAACCTTCGATCCATCTATCACTCCATTTGCACTCATTGATTGTAGGGTAAAGTGAAGTAAAACGGGGTTGTCTTGCAAGTTGTTTTGCTTTGGTTTTAGTCATATTTCGGGATACAAGTTTTTGGTTTGAACGTAAAGATTTAATCCAAGCTAAAAGTTCAACTTCTAAAAGTGGGTATTTGGGGCGAGCACCAACATTTAGCCGTTTAATAATAGGTGAAGCACTTTTAAATTCTTGTTTTTTTTTTATCCATTCACGCAACTGGTTTCTTGATATATTAAATTTTCGAGCAGTACTATGCTTGCTAGCCGTGGGATTTTTTTCATAGTATGTAATGATTGCTAATTTCTCTCGCATATTCCAACTTCTTTTTTTTTTTTGGTAATTTTTGCTTGTTTTGGAGTTTTATTTTTATGCCGTCCCATTTTACTTAAATATATATGTATGTATTAATTTATAATTTTACTTGTATTCAAAAAGAAAATAAGAAATCTTACTTTCGTATTTTGGTAAAAAACTTGATCTATCCAGGATAAGACAAGAATGTTAACCGCGATTAAAAAATTTTTTTTTATATATCGCGAATAAAATAATCATGCACATGTATTTTATATTAATAAGTCAATTAAATTATAAGTTTGACCTCATGATCGGATACTATCATTATCCGTGTAATTTCCAACAATTCTCACAATGTTAGTTATTATTCTCCCTCCTTTTTTTTTTTAATTATAGTTCGTGATTTTTTTAAACATTTTATGATTACCAAGGGAACTTAAATTCGAAATGCGCACATTATAATTAATATGACAATGAAGTAAGATATCTATAATGTGGAGCAACAAAAGGTGGTAAGTATAAATATGGATACTGATAATTGCACGAAATAATTTCAACTTAAGCACGCAACCTATAGTCAAATAATTTTCATTCCCGGTGGGCTTTTGCTAGTGCTATATTTCTTAATAATCGTAATAGCATAGTATATAGCTAATAGTTAACTAGGTTCGTAGCTTTTTTTGAAAGTTTTTTTTTTCGAAGTAGTTACTCAAGCAGCTAATATATTGAAACTTGCATTTGAGACAACGTATGCACTTTCAAGACCAAAGTGAAGAGATCCGAAATTTAAAACTTGTATAATATGAGGGAATTTAATTTACTATAAGGATGGTGTATGAAATATAAATATAAAAAAAAAAGTATTGTATAGTAATCAAAATTCGTTGAGAGTAATAATTCTTATGACTAAACTTGGATTCTGTTGTGCATATTTGTGTAGTCATAGATACGAAGGTTTAGAGGTTAAATTCTTTTTTTAATACTGTAATACAAGTACAGTAATAATTTTTTTTTTTTTTTTTAGAGCATTATAATAATTAGATATATTAAATAAGATCAATAAATTAAAGTAAATAGATTATAGGAAAATGTGAGTGAAAATTAAATTAGGTAAATTAAAGTAAATGGGTTATAGCGAATAGTAAGTAAAAATTAAATTAGATAAAAAAGAAAATTATATAATAAAGTTATACTTTTTATTTATTTCAAAATTACAATTTAAATATGAATTATATTTTATTATTTAATATTTTAATAATTGTTAATTTAAAGATTAGAAAATGAATATCGATTACATAAATTAAAAAAAATTCATCAATGCTAAAAAAACTTTTATTTATATATTTAATTTATAATATTTAATACCGTAAAAAGCATTAAAAAGTCACCTCTTTTATAAATTTATCTGGATAATCTATGTATTTGTAAGATCCATTTCGTCTAAATTTACACAAATATACCGTTGCAAATCTACTCCTCCTTAGCTCTCTAACGTCTGTTTGTTTGCTTTTCATGTTTGTCATTTACTGTGCTACGACAAATTCTTCAATTAAAATCGTGTTTATAAAGACTTGTGAGAGCTATGTTACTTACATAATGCACTATGGCATTGGCATTGCACAATTACGGCAAAAAATATGGTATGTGCGGTTTGTAAAATTATTCTACTACTAAAAGGTTATATTTACACGCAATATATAACTAAAACCTTTATATAAATTTCCATATATAAATTTTCCAGTTATCAGACCCGTACCCATACAAGAGACCCGGGGGTCTATTAATAGGTTTTAAAATGGGTAAAATGTAACAGACCCGGGTCGTTTATACGGCAGTTTACGGTAATTAAAAATAGGGTAAATGTAGATTATTTATTATATGATTTTAGTGGTACAATGAAATTTATATAGAAAATAAAAATGTGCTACAAATAAAACTTTTTATAGTTGTTATTAATTTAGCCAAAAATTTATAATATATAGTACAAAATACTCTTTTTATAATAGTACAGTAAAATTTTAAAAATATAGTATTTAAAAAATTATACTTCTATATATCATAAAGTTTTCCGTAATTGGCCCAAATTTTTTGTAGTTATAAAAAAATAATTAATTCTAATTGGTTAAATCTATGTTGTTTACAATCATGATTGGTCGATCACCTGATTTCATATGATCACAATGTGATCACTATTAAAAATGATCTATATTCATCTTACATTTAAATTATTTTATTTTATCTATACTACTAAAATTTTAATATTTGTCTGTCTGTATATTTTAAACAATTTGATTGATTAGATTAGTTATAGACAATTTTAAACAATTATAAACAATAATGCATTTATATGTACTATATTATAAATAATAACACATCTATATATACTATATTATAAACAATAATATATTGAATTTTATTGTGCTTTTTAAATTACTGTCATTATACAGAAATCTCTTTGCATATTATATTATATAATTGCAAATTATACCCTCTTTTTTTGTTATTTTAATATTATACTGTAACAGGACCCCCAGACATCTAGTATAGAGGTCATATTACATGTTTAAGCAAAATCTTCTGAAATTTAAAAGTCAAAAAAACAGTTTTAGCTTTCAGTAAGGCACTTCTAATAAAAAAAGTTCATTCAATTTTGATTACTAGATCAGAAGTTATTTAAGTAAATATAGTTTTGTTATTTTTAGCAAAATTAAATCAAAATTGGCCAAAATCTAGTTATAATTTATATAAGAGATAGTATGAGAGATTCTATTATAATCTACAAATAAAGTATGTTTTATATTAATTAATATTGCACTTATTATCATTTTGACAGAATAAACCTATATGGTAGCATTCATAAATAATATTATATAAGAAAAGAAATAATATTTTCCTAATAAGTAGAAGGGAATCAAAAAAAATATAATGTAATTTTTTTATAAAAATTTGTCTAAATTTTGATCTAGTAGTCCAAATTGAATGATTTTGATACCATTCAATTCGTTTGGTGAGAGGAATCAAATGGTACCAATTTTATTTCATTTGGATTACTGGATTAGGAGTTATTAGCAAAATACTATTGGTTATATTCTTTCTTATAAAATTACTATATAACCAATAGTTTTTTGTAAATATTTTGCAACCTGTAATTCAAATGATATGATTTTGGTATCATTGGATTCGTTTTACTGAGTCAAATCGAATAGTACCAAAATTATCTAAATTAGATCACTATATTACAAGATATTCAAGTTTTTGTAAAATTTTATTATAAATATACAAATTTTGAAAAAGTTTTTATATAGTCTAGAAGGGTCAAAAGCTACTATGTGGTATATAATATTATAAATTAATGCCCCTATATGAAATATTTTTTATCTCATGTATATCTAAATATAGAAAAAGAATAGTAAATGATCTGGTTATTTGACTATTTTGCAAATGATCTAAAATAACTTCAAAATGACTAGTTAGGGGGCATCCATCATAGTAGCGCTTGGCCCTCCCTACTATATAAAAAATTTTTTCAAAATCCATATGTTTATATATAAAATTTTACAAAAACTTGAATATTTGTGATATAGTGATCTGGTTTGGATATTTAGGTACCATTTGATTCGTCTCAGTGAGACGAATCCAAGGATACCAAAATCATTTCATTTGGATAACTAGATCAATAGTTATTCACAAAAAACTATTGATTTTATAGTAATTTTATAAAAAAACATAATAACCAATAGTATTTGGCCAATAATTTTTGATACAGTAATCCAAATGAAATGAAATTAGTACCATTCGACTCCTTTTACCAAGACGAATCGAATGGTGCCAAAATCATTAAATGTGAACCACTAGTTCAATTTTTAGACAATTTTTTCTTAAAAAATTATGTTATAGTTTTTTGACCCCCCTACTTATTGAAAAAAACGTTATTATTCGTCCAACCCCTCTTGTATAACATTATTTATAGATGCCCCCTTATTATAGTTATTTAAATTCTGGGATATTTAAAAATAACTTGTGACCAAATGACCTGGGTTATTTAGAAATAATCTGGGTCATTTGAAAATATCCCAAGTTATTTGCAATTAGTAGATTATTCAAAGTTTGTACATGATCTGATGCTATACCTAGAAACCTAATTCAGTTAAATAATAGTAGTCCAGACAGATCAAATATTAATAACATTTAAATAAGTAATTCAAGTTATGAATATTATTTAATTTATATTGCTTTACTAGTTATATGAACTTAAAATAACCAATAAAATTGTAAAAACAATTACATATTTATTTTTATATATTTATTTTATGGGAATATGTTTTTTGTGCACCTGCACGGTTATGCACCCTTCGGCAACCCATCGCTAATCGCTAATAATAAAAAAATTTTTTTTTGATTAGATTATTTATTTGTTTTTTTTTTAAGACTTCGTTAGAAAGTGAACGCAAGGCAAATGTGCAAGCGGTATTTCGGGTAAGTTTTTTTTTTTTAACTACGTTTTTCTTTTTGTCCTGTTTACTAACTATGTTCTTTCTTTGATTTTTGACTTCACCAAACACTTGGCGAATGTTAAGCAGCTTTTTAGGTATTTTTTTTTGTTGTCTTTTTAGTTGTTTTCTTTTTTTTTGATTGTCCTGTTTTACTAACCTTTTTGTTCTTTTTAGGTTCGCTGGATGTGAATCAATCCTGGGAAAATGTATGTGTGGCATTTTCCAGTAAGGTATTTAATTTTCTTTTTTTTTTTTTTTTTTTTAGCCTTGTTAGCCTTGTTACTAACTTTACTTCACTTTCTTTGAGTTCTTAGGCTTCGCTAGATGTGACCAGAAAATGTGTGTGCAACATTTTCGGGTAAGGTATTTAATTTTTTTTTTTTTGTCTGGTTGGCCTTGTTAGCTTTGTTACTAATGTTGTTTCTTTTTCTTGAAGTTTTAGATTTCACCGAACATGAATCTGCACCTGAGCAAACGTGTATACGGCATTTTCGGATAAGTATTTAATTTTCTTCTTCATTTTTTGTCTTTTTTTTTTTGTCTTGTTAGCCTTGTTAGATTTCATTTCTTTTTTTTTGGGTTTTTAGGATTCACTGGATGTGAATCAATACCGGGAAAATGTGTGTGCGACATTTTCTGGTAAGGTATATAATTTTTTTTTTTGTCTGATTGGCCTTGTTAGCTTTGTTACTGACATCGTTTCTCTTTCTTGGGGGGTTTTTAGGTTTCACCGGACATGAATCTGCACTGGGCAAACCTGTATGTGGCATTTTCAGGTAGGGTATTTAATTTTCTTTATTTTTTGTCTTTTTTTTTTTGTCTTGTTAGCCTTGTTACTAACTTTGCTTCTATTTCTTTGGGTTTTTAGGCTTTGCTGGACGTGAATCAATGCTGGGAAAATGTGTGTGCAGCATTTTCGATAAGTTATTTAATTTTCTTTTTTGTTTTCACTTTTTTTTTTGTCTTGTTAGCTTTGTTAGACTTGTTATTAACTTCCTTCGGTTTCGTAGGCTTCACTGAACATGAATCAGCACCGGGAAAATGTGTGTGCGGTATTTTCATGTAAGGTATTTAATTTTCTTTTTTGGTTTCCTTTTTTTTTTTTATCTTGTTAGCCTTTGTTAGCCTTGTTACTAACTTCTTTCTCTTCAGTTTTTTAGGCTTCTTCGAACGTGAATTAACACCGGAAAAACGTGTGTGTGCATTTTCAGGTAAGGTATTTTTAATTTTCTTCTTTTTTTTTGTCTTGTTAGCCTTGCCAGCCTGGTTACTAACTTTATTTCTCTTTTTTGGGTTTTTAAGCTTGCCGAATGTGAATCAGCATCGGGAAACATATATTTGGTGTTTTCAGATAAAGTATTTAATTTCTTTTTCTTGTTTTTTTTTTTGTTAGTTTTGTTAGTCTTGTTACTAACTTTGTTTATCTTTCTTCAGTTTTTAGGCTTCGTTGAACATGAATCGGTACCGAGAAACATATGTGTGGCTTTTCGGGTAAAGTATCTAATTTCTTTTTTTGTTTTCCTTTTTTTTTTTTCTTGTTACTAACTTCATTTTTTATTTTTTGGGGGTTTTAGGCTTTGCCAAACATAAATCATTATCGGGCAAACATTTAAACACCATTTTTGGGTCAGATATTAAATTTTTTTTTCGTTTTTTGCTTTTTAGTTTTGTTATTCATATTTCTTGGGGTTTAGGCTTCGCTGGATGTGAATAAGCACGTACATGCAGCATTTTGTTCAGGTAAGATATTCAATTTTCATTTTGTCTTTTTTGTTTTGTTGGTTTTGTTACTAATTTTAATTTTTTTTCATGGGATTTTAAGCTTTGCTAGATGTGAATCAGTACCGGGACGGGATGGCTTTTTTTTTTTTTTATGTGTAAAATATACATAACTATGCGTAATCGGGTTATATTATTATATAATAAAGGATAATATTATGTAACAATTGCATAATCGCGGTTTTTTTTTATTTTATTTTATTGGTTGATGGGTCGGAAGATCAAACGCTCGTTTAACCTCAGCCAATTATCACATGGTAAATTTTGATTGGCCAATCACGGGGATGCACAACCGTGCAGGTGCACAGAATTTTCAAACCTTTATTTTATTAATATTTATTTTATATTTGTTTTATTTTATATTTATCTATATAATATGAAACATTTATAAGATTTCATTCCATTTAACACTATAAACTCACACTAATACCTAACTATAACACCAATTTTATACTACTATCTAATCCTAACCTAATGCTATATTTAATCCTAACCTTAATCCTGCATTACTGTATTATCTAACCATAATTCTAACCCAATTTTATTAATAATTCTCTAATTTTAACATAAATTACTGTGACAGATTATAATGAAATTTAGGTTAAAATGAAATTATAGTATAAAATCTCGAAAACTACTGTAAACGGCCATATAAAGGACCCGGCTATATTACATTTTCTCAATTTTAAACCCGATAATAGACCCGGGGGTCTATTGTACGAATGGGGTCCAGTACCAGGCAATATAAATATAGCATATTGGTTCAAGTAATATGAATTATATTTTATTTTAAAGCTATTTGAATATTTATCCTATAGTATACCCAGGTCTTTTATTATGTTAGATTCTATAGTATACCCGGGTCTTTTATCTTTACAAAAAATCTTAACCTATATAGTTGACCCGAGGATAATATATGGTGAGTTTATTATTATGGGGATCTTTTATATGGCCGTTTACGGTAAATTTTTTATGGATGCATTTTTTAGAATTAGGAATTTAGAATTAGAGTTAGTTTTAAAAAAAATTATAATAAACAAGTATTAGGGGATTTTAAAAGGCTATCAGGCTAAATAGAAAATGTAGATTTTATTTTAAATTATGATCTGTGACAATTATTATTGTCATTAGAGGTCTTAATGGGTCAGGTTGGATTAGGTTTGGATCTAACTCGAGTTAGATCCACTTGCGTCAAAATCCAACCCAGGTCTAACCCATCCATGTCAAACCTGACCCGAGTCTAACCTGTTCAGGAACAATGATTTTCTGCGATGACTAAATTGAAATCTGCAATGATTAAATTTAATTTTTATAATTATCTGCAAAATAAAATTTTAGCAAATTTTTGCTATTTTTGCACTTAAAAATTGGAATATTCTGAAGCTTTTTGACAACTACGTTCATATTTTGTATTAATTGATTGTCTATCCTTTAAAACTCTCTACCAAAATACACAATTTGATTGAATCCTAGTCAAATTTTAGATCAATTCTGCAATTATCTGTAATAAAATCCAATTTAATTATTGTTCCAGGACTGCCTCATATCAAACCTGATCTGGGTTTGATCCAACTCTAATTAATTAAACCTAACCTGACTTAAATTAAACCTGATCCAGATTAAACCCAACCTATATCAAACCTAACTCGAGTCTGACCTATAATTGGTGATAGAATTACTGAATTATAGCAATTCAGTAATATAAAAGTGTGACTTGAGTATAAATATAGTCTGAGTTTATTGTATACTTTATTGATTTAATTATTGATAATCCAAAGATTGTATTCAAAAAGACGAAATGACTTTCTTTTTATACTTTATAAATACTATAGAATCTATGAAACTAGAATCATATGTTATTCTACCTTATATGACTTTATTATATCATGCATATCAGATGATAGATGGTATGATTTCTAAATCACTGATTGTACATGTCAATTATGCATAATCTATTATAATCAATTACGCATAATTGGATATTATATAAAATGCAGTACAATATAAATATATGTTGTAATATAGTAACTTTTGTACAAGAAACTATATCACTTAACTTAATATGTAAAAGGGTAAGAAATGTGAAGAAAAAGAGAAAATAATACAAGAAAATAAAAAAAACAGAGTATGAAAATAAGAAATTTATAGTCAAAGGATAATATTAATTTATTAGATATAATATTTTAAAGTACAAATATTTTTAGAAAGGAAAAAAAATAAAGAACAAAACTTTTTTAGAAAGAAAAGAAGTAAAGAACAAAACCTGCTTTGCCTTGAGAGAAAAGGCTAAGTTTATATATCTGTAAAAACTTGGGATTTTCACAATAACATACTAAGATAACGTTCTAATATAACGTACTAAGATAATGTACTAAGATAATGTACTAAGATAATGTACTAAGATAACGTATTAAGATAATATACTATAATAATGTACTATAATAACTTACTATGATAAGGGGAGGGCCATTTATCAGTTGATATTTTGCTACTAAGCGACTACCCCCTCCCCCCTACCTGATCATAAATACTGCAATTTGATTGGCTAAAATTTTTTAAAATTTTAAAAAATTTTTAAACTTTAATATTAAATAAAATTTGAACCAATGATCCGTTTTAGGTGATTTTACTACCAAAATGTTCGTCTTAATGAGACGATTCCAACGAGCCTAAAATCGTTAAAATCCAATCACTGGATACCAAGATCGTTATAAATTTGTATGACTTTTTTTTTTTTTTTTTTATACTTTGGCTGCCTTGTCATGATTTTTATTAATTGTTTTCATATTACATTGTATACATGAAATGAGGATACAACTAGCCACATGTGCACTTTTGGTGCTTAATTTAAATAGTCTGCCCGAAGGTTCTATACTAGTTGCCATACCTACAACCCAACTACGGAAGTTGTCTATTTAAACCCTCTGGTCTCCGTATACACCGCATTACTACTTCTTAACAGACCTGACTCACTCCATT
>QKWP01001526.1:61028-97444 GCA_003550325.1 Gigaspora rosea
CTTTAATTATATTAGTTTTGTATATATTAAAAATTATTATTAAAGATCTTATAAACTTTAACATTGAATAACTTGTGAACCAGCAATCCGTTTTAGATGATTTTACTACCAAAATGCTCGTCTTAGTGAGACGATTCTAATGAACCTAAAATCGTTAAATTCTGATTACGGGATCCCAAGATCATTATAGATTTGTGTTATTTTAATATAAAATATATTAAATCAATTAAAAATAACACAAATCTATAACGATCTTGGGATCCCGTGATCAGAATTTAACGATTTTAGGTTCATTAGAATCGTCTCATTGAGATGAGCATTTTGGTAGTAAAATCATCTAAACGGATTGCTGGTTCACAAGTTATTCAATATTAAAGTTTATAAGATCTTTAATAATAATTTTTAATATATGCAAAACTAATATAATTAAAGCAATACAAATTTATAATGATCTTGGGATTCAGTAATTGGATTTTGACGATTTTAGGCTCGTTGGAATCGTCTCATTGAGACGAACATTTTGGTAGTAAAATCATCCAAAATGGATCATTGGTTCAAATTTTATTTAATATTAAATTTTAAAAATTTTTTAAAATTTTAAAAAATTTTAAAAAATTTTAGCTAATCAAAAGTTATCTACTATTAGGACCTGATAATTGCCAGACCCCCCCCCCTTATCCTAAAAAATCAGGTGATAAATGGCGCACCCCTAACGTACTAAAATATTGTACTAAGATATTATACTATCATAGGAATTATAGTGAAAATAGCACCTTTTTAAGAACGGATAAAAATTCTTCTAATAAAACTAATACTACAGATTTGGTTGGTTTAATAAAATTTGTACTATTTTTAATAGCTTTTTGATATTTTTCTAATATTAATATTTAAAAATATACTAAAATTATACAAATATAACAATGTTCGATAATACTTTTTGCCCATGACATTCACCCATGATTAGGGAGCTAACATAAATCAGCTAATTTTTTGGTGAGTAGGTGGGTTAGCCAATGTATTAGGTGTAATTCTGGCTAGAATTATCAAATTCTAGCCAAAATTATAAAAAATTTTTTAATTAAGGGTAGAGTGTACATAGATCATTTATCATATGATTTTGGTAATATATTGGAATTTCATACAAAATTTGAAATACACCACTAATAAAAGTTTTTTAAAACCACTATCAATCTTTACCAAAATTTGGCAAAATACAGATTAAACCTTCTATTTATAGTAGTAAAATTTTTAGTGGTTGTATTACTGTTGTATTATTTTAAAAAAAGGGAATAGAAATTTGTCGCACCCATGACATGTCGCACCCCCGATTCAGCCAATCAAATCGCACAATTTTGTAGACAAAAAATTTTATTTTTTAAAAATTCAAAATTTTACTAGTAAATGTAAAAATAAATAAGCGATATCAAAGCATATAATGTAAAATTTTATTCTGAACAACTTTTTTTTTTTTAAATGTTAAGGTGAGACCTTGCTTTTATCTTTAGGGGAGTAACAAAAATCAGGTGATTTTTTAGAGAGGGAGAGGGGTAAAAAAAGTTAAAATTATATATAAGAACCTGACTATTTATATATTGAGGAAAAGGGAGGGGGGTAGGCCTCTGATAAAAAAATAATCAGGTGATTAATGACACTGCTCTTATTAAATTTAATAGAAACTTTTTACAATACTAAAAGAAATTTCATTTTTTTAAATTTAATGCTAAGAATAAAAACTCAGACATATATCTAAGTAGACCTAAATACTTATCTGCGGTCTAAACCTATTCTGAACAACTTTTTCTAAGTCATAAAGATTGATTATCTTAGTAAAAAAAACGGTTTATAAGAAAAATCAAAAATTTCGAACGTTAGCACATATAAAACTTTTTTTTTACTAATATAAATCTATCTTTACATTTAAGAATTATATGTAAAATTTTATGCTAAACAACTTTTTCTAAGATAAAAAAGTAGATTGTTTTAGTAAAAAAAAAGTTTTATATGTGCTAACTTTGGAAATTTTTGATTTTTCTTATAAAACGGTTTTTTTACTAAGACAATCTATCTTTATGACTTAGAAAAAGTTTTTCAGAATAAAATTTTACATTATATGGCATGCTATTTTATATAAATTTTACACTTTATTATGTAAAATTTTTAATTTTTAAAAAAAATTTTTTTTTGCCTATAAAATCGTGCGATTTGATTGGCTGAACCAGGGTGCGACATGTCACAGGTGTGACAAATTTATTTTTCCTTAAAAAAATATACTTCCTTATATAGCTAAATTTGTCGGAAGCTTTAAATTGGCTGGAGTTACACAAAAAACAAATAGTAAAAATATTTCTAAAACAGATAATTATCCAATCAGAGTTGTGTTTGCTATATAATCTGTTATACAAAAAAATGACCATTGATTTTATATGTAAAATGATCAATGTACACTCTACCCTTAAAATTATAAATTTATATATAAATTTAATATTAAATAACTTTTGATTTACTGGACCAATTAGAATGATTTAACTACCAAAATGATTATCTCAAAGAGAGGATTCTAACAAGTCTAAACTCATTAAATTCCAACTACTAGATCATAAGATCGATATAGAGTTGTATTACTATAAATATTATATAATATTTTAATATACTATATAATATTGGATAAGTTTAATGCTCACTAGTGGTGAATTTCACCAATCCAATTAAAATTAAGGATCAGGTGTAACATGCAAAACGATTTTGTGTAACAAAAATAAGAATTTTTTAAAAAATCGCTTCTAGCTAAAAATTTTGTCTATGAAACTACTTTTTTTTATACAAAAAAAAAATTTCTTGTAAAATTTTGGTATAAACTATACCTCTGCCCCATCCCAGTTCTTACCCTTACCCTAATATTAAAGAGATTTGATTTTTATTTGTTTTGTTACATATAATTATGTATAGATAGATAATAACTAGTGAATGCTAAATTAATTCTATAATATTATATAAATCTAGATTGATCTTATAATCTAGTAATTGGATTTTAATAGTTTTGGGCTTGTTAGAATCCTTTCTTTGAGAGGATCATTTTGGTAGTTAAATCATCTAAAATGGTTTGGTAGATCAAAAATTAAATAATATCGAAATTTTTTATTAATTAATATATAAATTTTTTGTGCAATTTGATTGGCTAATAAGGTGTCAGGTGTGAGTGGGTGGGATAGCCTCTTAAGAGACAGAAATTACCTAATTTACAATAGCTCCCTTAGATTATGTATTTTATGTATAAAATCTTAAACATTAATATAAGAATAAATCGTTATAAACTTATATATTAATGTACATACTTATGATTATCTATTTAAAGTATAGAAAATTTTTTTTACTATTTCTAATTAACTAAATTACAGACTACCAAATAAATTCTATCATATAAATTTTCATTTATATTGATTATAAATTGCCAAATTTTAATAATTCTTTCGATGAAAACACAAATTGTAATTTCTAAAAGTGTGTTTTACTTATCTTGTATTAACAAAAGTTACAGATTAGTTGATGAAATAAAACGTATTATTATAAACCTTAAGAAAAGTAAAAAAATCTTTGGCCCAATTATTAATTTCTCATCAGAGACTGTTCAAGCCTTATATTATACAAAGCATGAAGCTGAATTATATTTTTAAAAATATGCAGATACCTTTAATAATTATAAATTTCATTAAAAACTATAAAAGAATTTGCAAAAGAAATAGTAAATTTAGAAAGAAAAATCATTTTCCATATAGTTATGTAAAAGAAAAATATAAAGGAATATGAAAATTGTGAAAAACAACTCCATCCAATTCTAATTCAAGTTGTAATGAACAAGCGAAGAAAGTTAGCAGAAAGATTTTATGAATATTCATAAGGTACTATATTTTTGTATCAAATAAAAAATATATTTCTGGATTTTTCCTTTATTCTCTATATAATCACACCCTTATAATTGCATTATATACAATTATTTTTATATTTTAAATCAAACTACTATTTAATTTATAAGACCTATATATAATAAATAAACATATTTTTTAAGAAATTATGTACTTAACTATGTAATTAAAACGTACAATAAATATTTGGAATTTTTATTTAATTGAAAAATAGATAAATTGTTTTCAATGATTTTAGATTAAACAAATACTACAATTTAAAACACTCATTTAAGTCAATTACCTGTACAAAATTCTGAACAAAAGAAAAACAAAAATTTTTTTAGTAAAAGATGAAGCAGCTACTAATACTGGTTTTTATAAAGGTCAATCTCTTCTCTTTTCCTAGAGACTCCTTTATATATTCAGCATGCAAGCCAGAAGCATCTGTTGTACAAGATAACTGGCAGTAGATGCTCTTGGTACAAGAAATTTTGGTGAAAGTTTTCTTTCATCGACGAAAGTTTTTTAGCTTGGCTAGGCAGTGAACTAAAAAAATGAGTTTTTTAATACTCTCTCTAAAGTTTTTGGTTACAAGAACATATTTGACCATATACCTACTACCATATTTTCGCTTGAAGCTGTTTTTTTGGATTTTTGGACAGAAAGTAGGAAATTCGGCATATCCTCTCCAAAAGATCGGCATTGCTGTTCCTATTCTAATCAGAAAAAAGGTATGCAAGTTGATAAACAGGAATGGAAGCGTAATGAGACGTGGCACAATGGAGTTGGCAGATCTGCAGAACTAAATTTTAGAACATTCTTTTTGTTTTCTTTATATACATATAATACTCTGGCAAGGTGTTTTCTTGCACAGTATTATATAATTTTTAAATATAGTTATAGATTTGTTTTTTTTATGTTTTGGTTTTTGTTTATTTTCTTTTTGTCGCTTAGTGGTACTACGCTATTATATACTGTAGCTTTTTGCCTCTTTCTTTTTCTTTTCACTTTTTTCATTTGATTTTATTTGGTTTTTCGTTTAGGTATTTAAAGTTTTTTCCTTTTTATATTTTTCCCTTTTATTTTGTATTATATTTTGTTTTTTTCTAGTAGAATATGGGGGGCATCAATAAAAATGGAACAAATTTATCTAATAAATTTGTCCCATTTCTATTGACTTCACCCCATATCTCTACTCAGGAAGCTAAGAGAAGAAGGTTTAAAAAGTAGGCAGTCATGATAAGCCGTTCTGATTTAAACTAAGTTTGGACTGGCACAGCAGGTCTCATCTAAAAATTCATCAAATTAAGCGAAATGTTGGGTGATGTCAGACTTTCATTTTAAGCAACTATTTGCATATATTTTTTTAAGTGCAATTCTCTTAAATAAATAAAGTATCGGCAAGACTGCCTAAGTTAAAAAAAAACACTTATTTAAACCCAAAATCATCTACTGATTATCAAGAACAGATAGTTTGTTATTGATGATTCTGGATTTAAATAAACGTTTCGAACTTGGCATTCACTTAAGCCAAAAATCTTCAAAAAGATTTCACAATTCTTAAGATACAAACATTGTATAGTACATAATAGTAATAAACTTTATTTTTGTTACTACAATATTAGCAAATAATATCTTAGAAATTATTGATCTAGTTTTTGATCCTAAGTTAATCCTAAGATTTGTAGTATTTGTTAAAACCCAAAATTACTAGTTTACTGGTAACAGATTAGCTATTTGATTTTATACATGGAACATATAAATTAAATGTGAGCAAATGTCACAGGCAAAAAGTATTGTCAATTATATATTTATACTGTGTGCATTTCATAACATCTAATCATATATAATTAATTATAATTGACCATGCATAATTGATTATGCACAATCTCATTGTATGAGACTTAGCTTACAGTAGGTTGATTTAGAAATCATACTATCTATCATTTGATACATATGATATAATAAAGTCGTATGAGGTAGAATAATGTATGATTCTAGTTTTATAGTTTCTATAGTATTCATAAAGTATAAATATATGATCAACAATACTTTTTGCCTATAATACTTAATTTGTAAAATTAATTCTACTACCAACTATATCCAGGTCTGACCAGGTCTGACCCAACCTAGAATTTATCTAACCCGGGTTTGACCTGACTTGAAATTTATCTGACCTGGATTTAACCTGACCCAAATTTGGTCTGACCCAACCCGACTTGGGTTGGGTCTTACCTAAGTTGGGTTGGGTCTGACTCGACCCAGCTAAAACCTCTAATTGTCATTACTATTATTATATTTGTCATCATTAACATGATTATCTTCACTTTCACTACTATGTCTATATTTATTTTCATTAATTTGACACTCATTATCACTAATCAAATTAATTTCCTTCTACTAAATTTAAATTAAGTTACCAGAATTATTTAATATATGAACTTAATAATTTAATGTTAAATTTTATCTGTATTAGTATTTAAACGTTCACTTGTACTGATATTCAACCTTTTATTTGTATTATTACTAAAATTTTCTTCTATATTATTGTTAGAACCTTTTGATATATTAATGTTAAAACTTTCACTAATTTTATCTTGAATATATATAATTATGTGAATTCATTTGCGGTCCAAGTTGATCATAGTCAAAAATTAGATGATTTTCTTTTCCATTTCATAAATTAGAAATACCACAATATTTAAAAAATTTATGAATAAGAGCAGAATCTATATTGTTTCATGCATATAATACCCATTAAGCAACTAAATTGTATACAGAACATTGAATACAACCTTTTTTGGTAAAAGTATAAATTTTACTGGCCATTCAATCATTATAGTAATTTCATATCTATATCAGATATTAAATAAATAAATTTATTAGCAATATATTTATTTATATAATAATTTGTGCATATATTTTACCTCATTTTAAATAATTTGTTAATAGCAACATTCAATAGTTAAACTTTTGAGATTAAATTTGATGGAATTATAGCTAAATTTGTATTTTTTTTCAGAAAATTGATATTTAACAATATCTGTAATATGACTAGCAAATGAATCTAAAACTAAAAGTAAATATAAGTCTATGGATCTTGATCACAAATTCTATACATTTTCAATTCATCATAACATCTCATCTTTATTTATTTATCCTTTAGGATTTGTACGCACAAAAACTTTAGCAAAAAATATTTGACATGGAACATTAACTAATTTAAAAATAATAACTAGAGGCAATTTAGTTCCATTAGCTAAACAAGTAAATATGACTGTAAAACATGATTCTTCATGCCTACAGGTCTAAATTGAACCTATATTTTGCACTACAATTATTAATTGTAGTATTATTTGAAGATCAAATGATAATAAAGTTTTATCCATATTACTCATTAAGAAAAGAGAATAATTATGTTGAATTTGATAATATAGTACAAAGCTTAAAAACTTTTGTTGTTGCAATTGCAGATCTTTGAAAAGTTTTTGTGCTGCAGATATTTGATGCCAATTACTTAATTTGTAACAAGTCATAAAGCTATCAATCCACTTATTGCTATATTTTTTGTAATACTAGGATATTAAGTAATATAGTGTGATTTTTGTAACAATGGTTTGGCCTTAATTTGTACTATAGCACAAGTCACAGGTTTTAGCTTACTGTGTAATTCTTATATTCAACTAAAAATTGCTTTTTCTAATTTAGAATATTTAGGTGGTTTTTCTTTATTTATTCATTTATATGAGATAAGATATTTATTGTTGCAAATCATAATTTAAAATAAAATCTACATTTTCTACTTAACCTGCTAGCCTTTAAAACCCACTAATACTTGTTTATTATAATTTTTTTAAAACTAACCCTAATTCTAAACCCCTAACCCTAAAAAATGCACACCAAAAAAATTTAGTTTCCGAGATTTTATACTATAATTTTATTTTAATCTGAATTTCATTATAATCTGCCACATTTATTAACTCATTTTTTTTAATACCAATCTCTTACTTGTTTTGGTTCAATATTAAATTTGGTAGCTGTTGCTCAAACACTCTGACTTGGGTGCTTTTCAATGTATGTAACAATAGCAAGTTTTTTATGTACATTATATTAGCTATTATATTATTATTTACTTTTATTTGTTACTCTTGCATATTTACAATTCTTATTTTTACAAACACATACCATTGTAACTTTAACAGGTTAACAAGTAAAAAAAATTAATTTCTTTTTAAACCACGATTTTTTCTGCCTATGATGCATTTATGATGTAATTCATGATGTAGTTACAATATTAATGATATTACTTGCTATATATTATATAGTAGATTTGTATTACAAGGTTTTAGTAACTTGGATTGAACAATATAGTTTAAAATTTCAATGCCAGAAGATACCATTAGAAATCGAATTATGGAATCTAATATGGCAGAGCGTAGCTATACTATAAATTATATCATGGTGCTGCTTTGTATAATTTTATTATAACTATATAAAGAACCCACTATAGTATCACCATTACAAAATACCCATACTTGTATATCCCCTTGTAAATAGTACCCAGATAGGTATTATTTAATAAATTTGGTAGTTGATTGAAAAATACCCAGAGTACTGTAGTTAGTACGTTTGGTAAATAAAAAAAATAAAAAAACAAAATAAAATCAAAAAAAATCAAATAAAAACAAAAAACAAAACAAAACAAAAAAGCAAAAAAAAAACAAAATAGAAGATCCAATTATAAACAAAAAATCTAATCTGATCTTGTAGTATAGAATTTGAATATTATTGAACTATTTCAAAAAATTAGTTCAATGTATAATCCAGATTACAGATCTACTGATCCAGCTTGGTTTCCTAGTTCTAAATATTTTAAAAGGGGTTCAAAATATTTTGAAATCATTTCAAAATATTTTGAAATTACTTTTAAAATATTTCAAAAATTTGATATTTTGAAATATTTCAAAATAATTACAAAATATTTTGCTTATATTACAGTTTGTAAGACCTTATATAAGATTAAACTATTATAAATTCGCTAATATATTATAAATTTGATTTTAATGACATAAATTATATCATTCATTATATGCACAACTTTGACTATTACTGTATTAACAAAGAAATACAAAAGACTTAATAGTTTTGTAGTTAGAATTTACAATAAATATTTTGCTGTAAATTTCATATATTCTTAGATATAATTATAGTTTTTTTATTAATTTCTTTTTAAGAAACTATTAGTTACATATTTAAAAACTATATTATTTGAACTTATTCAAATGATACTGATATTTTTTATTTTTATTAATTATTTATTTAATATTTTGCAAAAAATTTTATTTATTTTATTAATTATTTAAAAAAAAATTTTATTTATTTTATTAATTATTTAAATAACAATTTATATTATTATAAATATACTTAATTTTAAATATATAAAAATTTTTTTAACAAATTTTTATTTAATCAAAAATAATTTATATTTACAAATGTTTAAAACTCTATATACAAAATATAAATTCTATACAATATATATATAATAAAAACCCTATAAAAAGATACTCAGTTTTGAAAATATTATATTTTCTACTTGTCCTAGTTACTATATAGAGGTCTAAATTTATAACAACCTAAAGCTGTATTCCGTAAAAAATGTAAAAAAAACTCAATCTTGATCTAGAGTTCAATAGAGTATAGTAAAACTAGTATAATAGTTGGCTAATAAGACCAAAATTTCATTTAGCATATAGCTTCTTCTTCAGAAACTATAATAGACTGTTGCCAATCTGTTTAGGATTATAGTAAGTAGAAATAGACTTCTTCTCTTGAACATTAGATTTCTTTGTTTGTTTTTTCATCAATTTAGCAGCCTTTTTAATGTCATTTATGCATTCTATAGTATTTTGAATAGAATACTATACTTGATTTAGCATTTTGAAAATCAATTACACTGATTGTAAAAATTTTATACATACTATCAATTTTTCAAAATTTCAATTTTTTGCAAGCTGCAAGAAGAAAATACATAACTAATTTACTTCAAAACCAGTAGACTTCCAAATTTGCAAATACTGCAAGCCCGAAAAGAAGCCCAAATGCCTTTCTATAATATCCCACCTCTTTATAACCAAACTAGATCAAGAATTCCGACAGATACAGGCAAGCATTAATCAGAACTCTAAAAAACATGCAGCATTTTAATTTATTTTTTCAAACTCAAATTTCAAAACAAATAATATACTTACAGTATTCATTATATCACAAGCTAATCTTATGTGGCTTCAGGTAAAAAAGAAAAAAGATTTAGTAAAATATGAATAAAGAAATCAACAAACAATACCTACGAAAAGAAAATACTGTACATTTTAATAAGGGGATAGTTAGCATTAAATTTTGTGTGAAAAAAATTCTTATATAATAGCGATTTTTTTTCAAACGCAATCACCTCAGGAGCGGGGACCCCTTAAAATAACGCGCACCCGATAAACCCCATAGGATGATTGGCCGGTGTAGATCAATTGATACAGTAAGATTCGAATTCTGAGCTTATTACAGTATTAGGGACATCGTGCCCCAACCCTAATATAGATGCCTTTTGGGCATGTGGTTATAACTATTCATGTGATATCGATTGATCAGTTTCAGCAATTATCCTGGATTTACACACAGCCATTTTAAATGTTAGTTAACCATACACTTCGTAATTTCATAACTAAGTTTCCGGTATAATAGTAACTTATATCAATAAATTTAATAGTACTAAAATTATTCAAATTGGACCATTAGATTACAAGTTATTATTATTTATCAAACTATCAATTCACACTTTGTACTGTATAAAACTAATGTAATGCGGTATAAAAAATTTTTTAGCAACAATTTATTTAAATTTTAGTAAAATTTATCAATATACAGTATATAGTTGAAAATCTATATAATATGACTAAAAATATAATATCAAAAGATATCAATTTTTTGTAAGAGTTAATTTAGAAATCACCGGAGGTGAATTTCACCAGTATATGTTTTCGATTATTATTGTAAAAATTTTTATCTTAGGATTATAAAGTTGAAATTAAATTTTAGGTTAGAGTACAAATTACAGTTAGAGTTAATTTTGCTTAGTACTAAAGCCATTCTTGAGTAGAGATGGGAATTTTCATTTTAGCATTGTTTTGCATGCATGCATGCATGTTTTGGCCAAAATTATGATTAATTTCTTAATGCTGGCCAGAATTAATTGCATGTTGTTGCATACTATGCCATCTCTATTCTTGAGAAATAGCATAACGGTGAATTTCACCTATGGTGAGAATTAAAATCGTTCTTATAAAAAATATTAGTTTGGCTGGATCAATTTTTATGTACATATTAAAAATTCGATATGATGACCATAGACCACAAATGACTCTCCCTATAACGTTTCCTTATAGAGTAATTTACTACGTTTCTATACCGAAATGTAACAAATTTTTTTAAAAAGCTCGCTATAGCGTAGGTTCGTTATATCCAAAGTTGACTATAATATCGTGGAATCAATTATGTAAACCTATCCTGTGAAGTGAGACAGAGATTCACTTGACAGTACTCGTATAACGACCTCATAGCATGAGTGGCATAACTTTGAATTATGGATGTAAAAATTAATGGTCTTCTGATTCGTTCAGGACAATTGGCGCATATCTAACTATATTACTAATATAAATTTATGCTGTTGTTTGCTGACATAGCTGTTGTTTGCTGACATAACTAGTCTAAACAATATATTTTTCCACTTAATTTACTCATTTGGATTTTTATGCGTTAAAAAAGGTTGTTCAAACGCTTCTTTTATTCTCTTGATCTAAAATTATTGTATGCCATTCAAATATCAAGACAAAAGAACAATATACCAGTTTATGATAATAAAATTTACCTTCTGTTCACCTAGGCCAGGGCACATGGCAAGTTCATCTGACGAAGCATTCATAATTCGTTTAAGAGACTATTGTACGGGAATATTTTAAATGAATTAATGAGTTATTCTCAAGAAAGTACGAGAGTTATTACTCACCCCAAATGACGATGAGAGTGTGACAACATCAGTTTTGTTTACAGATCTTATTTGTGTCAAGCAATGTGTCAGCTATTGTTGATCATATAAAAAAAACAAATTGTTTATGGCCATATATAAAAATAATGTTCAATTATGAAAGCGAAGGAGTACCTTTGCCAAATAATCATTTTCAACTTTTTCCATAATCATTTCTGGTGATTTATATTCAAACATTTTATATGTTTCAAGATATCTTCCCGCTTCTTCTTGGCTAAAGAAAATGATTTAAAAAGTCTATCCAATCAATCTGGGTGAAAATAATTCTAATTATTACCTCCATGCCAATATTATTGTAAAATTGTTAACAATGCAAAGTTTTGTAAGTTCACGTATTGATTCTTGATGAGATTCCTGAAATGAATAAGATTAAATCAATATCGGCTGAAAAAAAAACTTTGAAAATAAACAATATTTACAATATCGACAAGAATTAACAAAATTCTTAGTATATATTGGTGAGCAATTTTTTCCATCCTGTTAAAAATGTATTCAGGATGAAGACGATGATATTTAAGGCTATTATAAATTATAAATTCGATAAGTATATCAATACAGCGCATAAATTAATATACATCTGAAGCGAAGTCGTTATACCTAAGAAATAAAGCGCAAGTTGTCTGACCTAACAAATAATCCGGGACAATTTCGCTATATTCCCATGGTACATTACGGATGAATTGCAAGATTGGATTTCCACGCTAAAATTTCAAGATATACTTTTAATCAGATAGCGAATAGGAAATATGTAAGTCTTTGATTTTAAATTGTACCTGACATCCATTTACAAGAATCGTATTCGACGAAATAGATCGCGTTGATGATGATGTAGAAGATGTAGACCCTCTCTTGGATAACAAAGGGCCTTGATCCAAAACTTCTCTTGCACATTTTACAATATGCTCAAATCTAACAGGACCAAGCGAAATTCCACCAAACCATCGCGTAACAATTACAGCCACATTTTTTGCGTCCAACGTTTTAAGAAGGTTTAATACACGTTCCCCAGCATGTTTCTCCCCATCATCATCACTTTCTGGTCAATTTTTACGAGAAATAACAGGTATATCAATGCATTAAACTGACAATGGGAATTTTATACATCCAACTCTCTCTAAACCGGCTGGGATAAATAAATTCCGTAAATATACTAAACTTTAAAATTCTGATACAACTCATTCTCGTTATAGTGAAGTTCCCTGGCTAAGAAAAAAATCTTCACTATAGTTTATATCGAGAGAATATAATATGTACTTCACTATATCGAGTTGAATTCAAAATTCTTCACTATATCGAATCTTCACTATAACGAATCTTCACTATAACGAAGTGAGTTGTGTATTTTTAAACTGAATTTTTTTAATGTCATTTTACTAATAAGAACCATAAATCCCGTGTAGAGAGTGTTGTCTGTATTATTTATAACTGAATAAGTGAGTATAGAATAAACCTTCAATTATGGTTCCATCTGAAGATTCTAATCGAAAAGCCAGTACATTATGTGTCGCGTTTTTTTCTTCGATTTTTATATGGTTTAAAAAACTATCAACTTCTTGCTTAGTTTCTACTCTTTTTGCATGTGCAACAAATATGCTCCTACGATCTTTAATTCGTGAACTATGGTATATATTTGTTGGGGTTGATTCGGTCGAACTTTCGCTTAACTCTCCTGACATCGTTTCTGGAAGTTGATTATCTGTTTTTTATAACCTTTTATGGTATTTCTGCAGGTTATCGCAATATAATTTATTTAAAATGATTGGTAACGATAACGATAAGGTTTCAATCGTCCCTTAAATAAAATGATTGGTAACGATAAGGCTTCAATCGTCCCTTAAACTTTATTTATCATGAGCGAAGAAAAGGTTACGACCGATATTATTACGCTGACTCGACACGTTCTTGACGAACAACGTAAACATAAGGAAGCCAGTGGAGATTTAACCGTATTATTGAATGCCATTCAACTTGGCTGTAAATTCGTAGCTGCTAATGTTCGAAGGGCTCGATTACTAAACTTGTAAGAATTTATTTTATCAAATCTTGGTATTATTCGATGCTTATAAATTTTATTTTTTTTTATCAGAATTGGTCTTGCCGGTGGTACACAAAATATTTCGGGTGATGAACAAAAAAAACTTGACGTTATTTCAAATGAAATTTTTATCAATGCACTTCGTTCTTCTGGAAAAGTAGCCGTGATGGTTTCTGAAGAAGATGAGGAAGCAATCATTGTTGAAGACGGATTGAAGGGGAAATATTGTGTAGTGTTTGATCCGTTGGACGGTTCTTCTAATATTGATGCTGGTGTTAACGTTGGTACAATATTTGGCATCTATCGTGTGGTAAGTAACTACTTTTAAAATTGCCATTTTCTGACGTTACAATTTTGTTCACCGAATAATCTTATTGTTATAAAAGGCTGAAGGATCATCCGGAACAGTCAAGGATGTTCTTCGCCCTGGTAATGAAATGGTTGTTGCCGGTTACTGTATGTATGGTAGTTCGGCAAACATGGTTCTTACGCTCGGAAATGGAGTGAATGGCTATACCCTTGATAATGTAAGTTCTAATATGATGTTTTGTAAATGATTTTTGATAGATTCTTATTATGATTAATTTTATAGGCTATTGGTGAATTTATCCTTAGTCATCCAAATGTAAGTATATTTAATACTTCATATTTTTATATAATAACTTCATTTTATTTCAAATTTTTTTTAGATAAAAGTTCCATCCCGTGGAAAGATATACTCAGTGAATGAAGGTAATACGAAGTACTGGAACGAAGCTTGCCAAGAATATTTTCATTCGCTTAAGTTTCCACCAGAAGGTAAAAATCCATATTCAGCCCGTTATATCGGATCTATGGTAGCAGATGTTCATCGTACACTTTTGTATGGTGGAATCTTTGCGTACCCTGATGATAAAAAATCTAAAAATGGAAAGCTTCGTCTGTTATACGAATGTTCTCCTATGGCCTTTCTGACAGAACAAGCGGGTGGTAAAGCCACTACCGGTCATAAAAGAGTGCTCGACGTTGTTCCTGAAACTATTCATTCTAGGTGTCCAATCTTCTTGGGTAGTAAAGATGATGTGGAAGACGTCGAAAGACTTTATAAAAAGTACTCGAAATAATGTGTTAATGCAATTAATTTAGAATAATAGATTTATTTTTCATCTTAACTTGGTTTTGCACAATGAATCAGATCAACTATTTAAGCTATTTAAGAATGTCAATATAATATGTAAAGAATGATTTTTAATAAAATTATTTTTGCCGTTATATAGCAGATAGTATTATTCATTTTACGTATTTTTTTTGGATTTAAATTCTACGCTTGCGTAAGATTACAGCTGGCCTAGATTAAGGGTTAGGGTGAAATTTACGGTATAGTTCAGGCCAATTGTTGCTGATCACTTAATGCTGGTCATCTAATAATTATCCAATCTTTTATGTAACACTTTTGGTTTGCTTATAGCTCATTAGTTAAAGAAAATTTTAATTAGTATATCTAGTGAGTTTATTACTCTAACTATTATTTTAAAATGTAGTTATTTATTTTTTTGTTTTACTGTAAATTATTGTACATTTATTATAGAAAGTTGATATTTTTGTTTGCGGAATTTAAATGATTTCGGAATTTTTATATAAAACCTTGATTATATCATATGTACAGGGTTGTTAGGGTAACTTATCGTGGTAAATTACCGCAGTAAATTACTGGCAAGTTACTGGTAGGTTACCAAATACTCTGAAAATTTCGTAATGGCAGGACATGAAACACGGAATAAAACATAGACTTTCACGGTAATTTACAGTAACTTATCATTTTAGTAACTTACCAATAAGTTTACAGCATATATACACCAGTTAATTCTGCCAAATTCATTAAATTTGCAGAATCCGTAGTTAAATATTGTCTTTTTATTGGTCTAATGATTTTGAACTCGTAGAATTGCAGAATTTGAGGCGTAGCTTATTGTTAGCCCGAAATAATACTTGACAATTGTCTTGTCAAATCCCCGCATAAAGTTACCAAATAATATCGCTGGCGCCGGCCGGGTTGGCTGCAAAAATCTGTATAATTATGTGCGGATGAAATTGCTGAATTCCAGACACCCTAACCCTAACCCAGTGTTGTCCATGGAACGTTGTCCAGGAAATATTCTTCAAATTAATGTTGGTAGATTATTTTATGATATTGTAAGGGGGCATTTGTCCTGTCCCAGAAATTTAGGGACAATTATCCCGAACATTACCTGTTACGTTCCGAACAAATGTCTCTGTCCCATGTAGAACGCTGCCCACTTAAATTCCGACAATATTTATACTCCTATAACCTAGTATTCTAGTATCTTGATAACAAATTTAATAGACTTTTTTGCTTTTTTGTTGGTATAGTACAAATTTCTAAATTTCTAAATATATACCGTTAAAAAAACGTTACACCTGATCTTGCAATTTGATTGGTCAATCTATAATCATATCGGTTATAGTAAAGACAGTATGTTATGTGTATGTGTATGTACGAAAGTACTGTACCCAAGTCTGTACATTCGTACATATATTACTGTTATATACTTGAATTTTTTTTTAAAACCTAAGCTGCGAGCTGATACGTAAAATCAAATTAAGGCAAAATTCACGTTTAAATGGTTTTTTTTAATACGTAGGTATGTTATGCGAAATAGTAATTACGTAATATATACTAGTTTTTAATTGGTTGATTTAAAATACAATATCAGGCACTGCGGAAAACGTCCTTGAAGATTACAACTTACTAGCTACAACTCTGCAAATGGCTCTCAAACGTATTCAGAAGGTGAGTTGTTGATCCTAGAGATGTAAGCTATATTTTCTTTGTGCTAAACTTTCAACTTCTGTTGCTATAGGAACTTGCTGAACTTAACAGAGATCCTCCAGCTGGGATTAGTGCTGGTCCTACTGAAGAAGATATATTCAATTGGACAGGCAAGAGATTTATTTATATTTTTTTTTTACCTTCCATATGTTAGTTTTGTATCTTTACTAAATTTTTATTTTTTTTTCTTTATAATTAGGCACCATTTTGGGACCTGTAAGTCGTTATCACTTCTTTATAAAAATTTAAAACCCTTTTAACCTCTAGTGGATTATAAAATTTTTCGTTGTTCTTACAGGCTAACAGTCCCTACAAAGGGGGCATCTTTAAGCTCAAGATTGAGTTCTCACAAGATTATCCATTTAAGCCACCATCTGTATGTGCTGTCAAAGTTTTGCTTTCATAGTTCTTTAATCGCGTTAATGAGCTCTAACGTTTTTTAATTTTTTAGGTCAAATTCATCACTAGGGTATATCATCCAAATATTGATGATGACGGCTCAATTTGTGTGAATTTATTGAAGACGGATGTATGGAAACCTGCCACCAAAATCTCTCAAGGTTTTTATTTTTATTTTTATTTTTTTTGCTATTTTGTATTTACGCAATGAATACTATTTAAGCTTTTTCTCTTTACAAGTTCTCAAAGCCATCGCGGATCTTCTCGAAAACCCAAACCCTGATGATGCGCTGGTAGCTTCTATTGCAGAGGTTTACAATACAAACAAAGCAAAATTCGTCAAAACCGCAAAAGATTTCGTAAAAAAGGTTCGTTACTTGCTTATTCAGAAGTATTTCTTGTTTATTATTGAAAATTTACCTTTTTTCTTTTACATATACATAACAGTATGCTTCCTCATAAATAGAGTTTCAACCCAAATCTTTTATTTTTAAGTTACGGTATTACTACTTAGTTTGGGTTTGGGAATCGGCATTTCTTAATTTGGGTTCATGACCAAACCTAAATATATATCCCATTTTGGTAAATAGTGTCAAACTCAAACACCACCGATTCATTAAATAAATATGCGTGCATTTAATAATGTAATATTAAAAATATTAAATTATTCTGATAAATTCTTAAAAGATCGAATTTAATTTGGATTGGATTAATATCGGAATATCAGGACGTTGCGTGATCAAAAAAAGACAATTATATAGTATATAAATAGACATTACCTAACCCCAACTATAACGCAGTTCCATTAACTTTAATTCTTCATGAAACTGTTTTTACTTTGAAAATAAAATTGTTTTGACTTTGAAATAAAAATACGGTTTTTTTGACTGTCACGTTACACTCTTATATTTGATTGGTCAAAAATAACAGAGTAACAAGCGTCGCCTAAATCTCACACAGTAATTATTACCTCATTTCTTTATGATTAGTGTATTTTTCTATTGTTTTCCTTATTATTTGTAAATCGAACTATTTGGCTTAGATCTAATGTATAATATGATTATTCAACCAACAAAGGTAAAATTACTAATCATTTCGGGTACCCGTAGGCAGTGTTGTCATGGGACACGGACAGCGGACAGTCCGGGACATGTCCGCCCAGAATTTTTTTGTCCCGGACATTCGGCGAATCTTTGTATTTCCCGTAAATTATCATCATTTTTTACATAACCCAAACCAAGTGTCTATATAATTCCGCAATTTGATTGGTTTTACCCAGCAGACATGTCCTGGACACATAGTTGGCAATTTGACAAAATTATTGGATTGAATGTCATAAGAACTATTATTGATATGATTTTATTATGTTTTTATAAAATTTACATGTCATTTATTTGTCATAAAAAAGTCATATTTGCCATTTTGCCAACACTGCCTGGACATAGTAGGGACAAAGTTAAAAATTAGTGGAACACTGTCAGTGTACAATATCGTGTTGGGACATTATTGCTGACATGTCCCGGAGCCCCGTCCCGGACTGTCCGTGTCCCTGTAAAATTGTCGGGACAATGTCCGCGTACAACACGCCCTGGATACTAAATTTAGTGAGTTATATGTTATGCACGAATCTTACCGTATGTGTTCGAAAATAGGCTACCTTTTTTTGGGCAAAAAATTACACAAAAAATCGGGGGTAGCTTATTTGGGAGAAAGAGGTTTTTTAACGAGTCGCTACATAGTAAAGTCCAAATTTTACTATGTAAATCGATCATAAAATACATATTCTATGAAATTTCCATATAAATTGAACTTTTTATTATTTAATTAGTAGTTCACAGTTAAAGAAAACAAATTTTATAGTAAAAATCGGTGGGCATGTAAGTGGAATACTATGTGCTTCAATTTATAAGAAAAACTCTATAGTAAACAATTGAAAAATGCTTGTATTTATGATCTATCAAACTGATTTTGATGATTTTACTAATTACAAGAATTAGCTTTACAACTTTCAATTAGGCAACAAGAAAGAGTTACTTAATAAAAAAATACTTTTATATATAAGTAAGCCCCATTTCTATACTATAGAAAAACCATATAAATTTCTGATTTTGTTTATTATAAGGTTTATTATTTTTTGTTCCCTTTAACTGTAATCTTTTAATTTTTATGTTTATCAAATATTTTTTTAATTTTTTTGTTGTATATAAAAATTAAAAGTCAAATAATAAAATGTTCTCTAATATTGCTAAAAAATTTTACTGTATGTGTATTTTATTTTTTCAAATAAGTTTACTTAAGTGATAATAATTGATTTATATAATAAAATTTAAATTTACTATATAGCAACTATTGTTGATTGTGGGTAGCTTATTTTCGGATCAAACCATTTTTAAGTTTTTTGATCAAAAAAGGAGGGTAGTTTATTTTAGATAGTAGCCTATTTTTAACACATATGGTATAAAATTTTTACTATATTTAAATAAATACAATACTAAAAAATTTCCATATTTTTTAGTACAAGGCAGTGTTGTATATTTTTGCTGTTTTAGCCTTTTTTTGTCATGTCACAATATTCCAATATCCTAGTGCTCCAAGTGTTCCAATTATGTTTCAAGTCTTAATATTAATAAATTAATTTAAAAAAATATATAATTATATATTTTTTTAGGTACTGAACACATTTCTAAAAAAATTAAATTAGATTATCTTAATAAAATTTTAAGTAATTTCAATTTATAAAATTGTTCCAAAATGTTCCAAAATGTCCCAACTTATGTCCTAACTATCCTATATACAATACTAGTACAAGGTACCTGGTGTGACAAATAATATAAATCAATTTTTAAAATGCTATTTATATATCATGTGATGTCTAAGACATGTAATTTAAAATTTTTTTAATTGCAAAAAATTGCATTACACTAAGTACCTTGCTCTAAAAAATATTATATAGTATTATATACTAGATAAATGCATAGCATTGTTTGTTCAGAGCTAAATATTTATATAAATAAAATATTTTTTTCACTTCTAATCCCAACATTTTCTATTCTACCAACAATTGAACTTAAATGTTTATATAATGTAGCACAGTCACCAAGCCTCTCACTTGTAATTAGACTTCTTAAGGGTAGGTAGTTTTTGGCTTGTGTAATATATATATTTGCAGATTACCTGCTCCTGATTGGCCAAACCACCAGTTTGGCCAATCAGGAACAGGGGATCTGCAAATATATGTATTATACAAGCCAAAAAAATACCTATCCTTAAACTACTATTTTCCACTACTTTTTAAGGCGACATGCCGTTCACACTATATGCTTTTATTTTCAGGAACGATATTTTTTGGTCCGCACAGTTAGCCTTGTTACCAACAAGTCCTTCCAGAGTATACCGTATTTATCCGACATATGTACCCCCGTGCAATGTACCCTGCAGCAGTTTCAAAGGTCAATTTTAGATTTATACCCGGGTATTATGCCTGTGAGATGTATCCCGCAGCAGCTTGAGGATCGACATTTGATTTATACCCAGGTATTATGTAAAGATTAGCCAAAAAAATTTTTTAAATTCTACATATTTGGTGATTATTAAAAATTAGAGGACCAGTCCGGATAAATCCGTCATCCGTTAATCCATATCTGAATTATCCAGATTATCTGGATAGATCGAATAAATATATCACGATATCCGGACAGATATCAATAGTAAACGGATATCCGCTATCCATAATCCGAGTATCCGATCCGAATTTATACAGTTAAACGCCCTACCGTTGCAGTTAACTCAGTTGCGATACCAACAGAGATAAAAATTGATTACGGCAGATTGGACCTCTATTAATATCAATGTAAAATTTAATTCAATTATGTGATATTGCATTTAACTAACAATCCGTTTATCTTATAAACATTTACTGGTATAACACTACATAATAATTAAATCATCGTTGTATTAATTGGTCAATTGCTTTTCCTAGCTGTAAATTGATTATAACTCACGTTGGTCATCAGAATAATTTAAATTCATTACATGTATCACTTAATTTTAACCTATCAAAAATTTTCGCCCATATGAATTTTAATATTTTAACAAATCAATAATAAAGACGATAACAAAATTATTGAAACAATTTTGTAATTCGAATTTATTTTTTAAATCTAACCACTTTATTATGAATTTGAATTTGATATTATAAGCTACTACATTCAGAAGTAAAATTAGAAATAAAACAAAAATTGAATTCTATTATTATTCCCAAACATTATCAAATTCGACTTCTTCATATTCATCTCCATCAATACTATCGAAATTCAATACTTCTTCCGAATTTTCATTATTTGCATTCTCCTCATCCAACAATTCATAATCAAAGACCAAATCATCTTCTGACCCATCCATTTCTACCGAAATACCACAGCATTTAAATGCACTTCGAATTAAACGAGGGCTAATTTCGTCCCATGATTCTTTTACCCACAGAGCTAATGTGGCGTATGATGGCTTTCTGATATATCCGGAAGGTGTTAATTGATGAATTGCATTGATCATCCATTCATTGTAGCGACAACGCACCTGATAAGTTTAAAGTTAATATTAATGTGCTTAATATATCAGAATAATGCGCAAGGGCGTTATTTCGCGAAAACATGGTAAATAAAAAATGTTTAAATTTTCGATATACCTGATGCTTGAAGCTTTTGTTAATTGCGACATCAAGAGGCTGTAATTTACTGGTCATTCCACGTGGAATAACTGCAAGATGGGTGTTGTTTTCATTGAATCGGCGTTTAACAGAGTCTACCAAGTGACCTTTAAAGGCATCCAAAATGAGAAGAGATTGTGGATTTCCTAATGGATTACGCTCAGTCCAAACATTGTCAATCCAATCGTGCATCACAAGTTCATTACACCATCCTTTTTCGTTTACTCTAATAATAACGCCTGGAGGGAAGACTTCACGAGGAACATTTTTTAACTTAAAGATACATACGGGCGGAAGCTTTGTTCCATCTGCAAGGCACCCAAGGATCACAGTAAAGCATGCTTTTTCGTGGCCAGTTGTTCTAATGCTTACTGTCTTCGCTCCACGTTTTTCGAGAGTTACTGGACTAGGCATATCAAATGCCAAAGGCGTTTCGTCCATGTTACCAATATATTTAACAGGATAGTTGTACTGATTACGTTTGAACAAAATCAAACTAAGAAATTCACTCTGTCTTTCAACTAGGGCTGCCGGAAGGTGTTGCGCGACAGTTGTACGTCTACGATTCGAAAGATCATTACGATGTAAAAACCGACTTAACCAGTTAATAGAAAATTTAAAGCTGGAAATGTTAGGGTAAGTGTTTTTAATTTCATCAGTCTGGGCCAAAGACTTAGCCTTCCTTACGACCATATTCCTAGTAACAGCATTCTGCATATTGCGAAGCTCTTCAATCCAATCCACTAGCTTTTCTTCCAACAAGGGGTACTGTGCTTGCCGACCACGATTGAGCGTTAAAGCATAAGGTGCTGCATTCAAAAGTTCTTGCTTCTTGTCACGCCAATCACGAACTTGCTTTGGTTCAATTTCAAAGCGTCTCGCGGTTGCTCTCACACTATTAATGCGCTCCAAATAACAAAGGACCATAAGTTTTTCTTTAACACTCCATGAACGACGACTTTTATTAGTAACACGGGCACGTCTAATATTTTTTCGTGAAGGCATCTCAAGGTTCGGAAGTTTTTGTTCTATATGTAGTGTTTGAAGTTATGTTTGTTATAGAAAAATTCATGTTCAAAAAAACCACCTTTATATAACGATTAAAGTTTTTCGAAGAAAGTTGAAAAAAAATTGAGCACGTGTGGAGAGGCACATGTGAAAAAATTCCGGCGCATAAAATTAAACACACGTTAAAAAAAAAAATTGGAGTGTTAAAGAAATCAGGGGTTTGAAAGTTTAGCGATACGTGTGTTATGGGTCCAAAAAAAGCCACCCACCGCCCTTATATGAACAACAGTTAAAAAAAAAAAGTATCAGCATTTTGCCTAAAGGGTACTGTCTATTCACGAGGCACTTTGTTTGTGTTCAGAGTGTTCGTGTGAAGAAAAAAAAGGCTTAAACTCATCATCTTTATATGAAGTCAGGAGGTGTCTTGCTTGAAGGGTAAAACAAGTTTGAAAGTTCAGCGGAAAAAAAAATTGAGGGTTAAAAAGTTTGAAAGTTTAGCGACACGTGTGTTATGGAAAATTTGGGCCCAAAAAAGCCAACTCATCTGCCCTTATATAAACAACAGTTAAATTAAAGAGTACTTCTATTCACGAGGGCACTTTGATTATGTCCAGGGGTGTTCGTGTAAAGAAAAAAAAAAGTTTAAACCCATCATGTCAGGAGGTGTCTTGCTTGAAAGGTAAAAAAAGGTTTGTAAGTTCGGCGGCACGTGTGATATAATAATTCAGGTTCAAGAAACACCCACTCACCCTTATGCGTTATTAAAAAAAAAAAAAAAAGTGTATAAAAAATATTGTCTTTAAAGCACACGGGTTATGAAAAAAAGTCGGACCACCCCTTTTAAACGGTTGTGTTCAGGGGCATATGCGTTGCAAAAAAAAAAATTCAGGACCACAAGGCCCGCCCTTATACGAAAGATAAAAAAAATGTTTCTTGAAGAGATATCCAGGTGAGTATCGTCTGTCAATAATTTTAAACGTTTAAAAAGTCTTTTATATCTCGATTATCAATCAGTTACATTTTGACCAATCAGCGATGCATCAAATTAAAGCACAGAGAAAACACCGACATATGTACCCCCATTAATACAGTATACCCCCAGATCCAAGTACCCCGGGTACTAAAACGAACTAGGGAAATACCCCAGGTACACGTGGCGGATAAATACGGTATATGTTAATTGATGTCCTGGGTCCCTTTATACTACGGTGTTTTAGTTCTGACTATTTCTATCTAGACCTATCATTATGTTGCCACTTATTCGTTAGAAGTTGCACCAGAACTCGACTCCTACAAGACCTTTTTTGCTATCAATATAGCTTTAAAAGTAATTGGTACTACCATCATGGCCCAGAGCACCGCCACCAAATACTATAACACAATCTTCACAGCCTATAACTAAATTGGTGGCTTCGGTTATTTCAAATTGGGGTACTGACTATCAAATTCAAATTGCCGCTATGCGGTATTGAACCGGCAACCTTCAATTAGAGATCTGGAAGCATAATTGCTATGCTATCAGACCCGCAGATCTATAAATAAATAATTAAAGAAGTTTGCTATTTCTTATTATATAGTATATATAATAATAATTGTTGATCCACTAGTCCATTTTGAATAATTTAACTACCAAAATACTCATCTCAATGAGACAATTCTAACAAAACCAATTTTAATTACAGAACCCAAAATCATTCTATTTTTGTATAATTTTAATAGTAATTTTTAAAATCACTAAATAAAGTTCTTTAGCATTGAATAACTTTTGATCCACTAGCCTGTTTTTAATGATTTAACTACCAAAATATTTGTCTCGGTAAGACAATTCTAACAAGTCAAAGTTGTTAAATTCCAATTACAGGATCTCAAGATTAATAAAAATTTAACAATTATAAAATCAAAATTTGTTTTATATATAAAAACTAATAATTGTCTAACAATATAAATTTTTATTGATTTTGGGATTCTGTGATTAAAATTTAATGATTTCAGGCTTGTTAGAATTGTTTATTGAGACAAACATTTTGGTAGTTACTGTAGTGCACTGACTAAAGTACTTAGCATAACTAATAATGTAGATCAATTTTATAAAATATTATTTATACTATATATGATATTTGATACAAACAGTTGTGGAATATACGTGATTTTTAATTTTTCACTATGTAAAAAATCATATTATACTAGGTACTTTAGTCAGTGCACTATAGTAAATCATTTAAAACAGGCTAGTGGATCAAGCCTTATTTGATGTCAAATAAATTTACAAAGGTGAATGATCCTGGGATTCTGTAATTAGATTTTTTATTAAAACGAACATTTTAGTAGTTAAATTATTTAAAATGAATCAGTGAATCAAAAGTTATTATCAATTCCATAAATTGGTATACATAACCAATTAAAAATAAGTTAAAAATCATGTGAGTAGACAGACAGAAAATGCAAAGTTATGTTTTTGATATTTTAATATATGATGCATCAAGAAAGTAACTTTTGTATCAAAATGCAAAGAAACTAAAGGTAGAAGCCTGACTTGTTCAAAAATAAGTATCTGAATATTCATTCATTTAATTTTCTAGTATTCGAATATTTGTTCAAAAATTTTAAATAAATATTTAAATATTTACTAAATATTTATTGAATATTAAATACATTTCAATTTTAAAAAATTATATTACTATTTTACTTAAATTAGCCAATAAAATTGCAAATAAATTATTAAAAAATAAAATAAAATTATAAAATTATATATATATTTTCAAAAATATTTAATGAATATATGTGATATTTTTTACTTAGTAGCTACCCCTATCTATGTATGGTGTGATCACTTTATCTAATTCTAATTAATTAATATAATATATAGACGTGATTACTACCTTTGACCATGTATTCATGGTAAAAATCACATGATAAATAGCATGCCCCTTAGTAAAATTTTAAATACTGTATTCGAATATTTATTCGGTAAAAAAATTATATATTTGAATATTTAAATATTTAGTAAAGGGAAAATAAATTTGTTGCACCCATGACATGTCGCACTCCTGTTTCGGCCAATCAAATCGCTCGATTTTATAGGCAAAAAATTTTATTTTTTAAAAATTTATAATTTTACTTAATAAAGTATAAAATATATATAAAATAGTACATTATATAATATAAAATTTTATTCTGAACAACTTTTCTAAGTAATAAAGATAGATTGTTTTAGTAAAAAAATGTTTTATAAGAAAAACCAAAAATTTCCAAAGTTAGCACATATAAAACTTTTTTTTTACTAAAACAATATACCTTTTTAACTTAGAAAAAGTTGTTTAGCATAAAATTTTACATATAATACTTAAATGTAAATATAGATTATATTAGTAAAAAAAAAGGTTTATATGTGCTAAGGTTCGAAATTTTTGATTTTTCTTATAAAATGTTTTTTTTACTAAAACAATCTATTTTTATGACTTAGAAAAAGTTGTTTAGAATAAAATTTTACATTATATGTTTTGATATTGCTTATTTATTTTTACATTTTACTAGTAAAATTTTTAATTTTTAAAACTTAAAATTTTTTGTCTACAAAATCATTTGATTTGATTGGTCAAAATAAGGGAGCAACAATAAAATTATAGTACACTCCCCTGCTAGTGATCACTGGAATTTCCAAAATTATGCATGATCAACATATATAATGCATTGTTTACATAATTTTATTTTGTGGCCAACCCTTGCTGTACAGCCACAAAAAAATTTTTTCTATTTCGTCAGAAGCTAGCCTATTCAAACCTATTTTTTTTTTTTAATTTTTTATTATTATTATTATGGTACAAAGAAAAAAACTTACTCTGGAACAGCGTAGCCAAATTGTTGGTGCATGAAAGTATGGCGTAAAGCCAATTAAGATCATAAAGACCCTAGAATTACTCAAGGGCACCGTCTATGATATCGTTTCATACTACAAAAAAACTGAAGAGACCAAACAACCACTACGTCCTGGTGCAGCCCCTAAAATAACTGAACACCATTCCTGTCACCTTGTGCGCCTTATAAACTAAAATAAGAAGGCTACTTTAAACGTTTTAAGAAATAAATTTGTCGAGTCAACATCTGTTGAGATGTTTACACATACCATACAATATCACTTTCATGAAATAGAATTTTTTGGTCGGGTTGAGAAAAGGAAGCCATTTGTGAATGAAACCAGTTGTAAAGATCATTTGGAGTGGACGAAAAGTAGAAATATTGTTCTTTAACGCCTGGTAATTGATGGGCAAAGAGTTCTACTATTTTTATTGTGGTTGTAATTTTGCTATCTTTTTGTTCGTTAGGTAATTATATGAATATATATAATAGTGTAGTAAACAATATTATGAATTAATGAATATTTACCTCCAAATTTTTATGTGGTGCATCCATCACTTGATATAAAAATGTCAAAAAAAATTATATAAGATAAAAATTATTGACTCTTCC
This sequence comes from Gigaspora rosea, assembly GCA_003550325.1. Lineage (NCBI taxonomy): Eukaryota > Fungi > Glomeromycota > Glomeromycetes > Diversisporales > Gigasporaceae > Gigaspora > Gigaspora rosea. The sequence goes on from QKWP01001526.1 coordinate 88,470, forward strand.
CAGGCTGAAAAGAGTCAATAATTTTCATCTTATGTGATTTTTTTTTACATTTTTACATCAAGTGATGGATGTGCCATATAAGGATTTGGAGGTAAATTATTCATTAATTCATAATATTGTTACTACACTATTATGTATATTCATATAATTATTTAACGAACAAAAAGATGGCAGGATTACAACCTACAATGGAAATGGTAGAACTCTTTGCCTATCAATTGCTAGACGTTAAAGGACTTATGACTCTATTGGTAATTTTGGTATATTGTATGATAATGTTGATATATTCCATAGGATTAAATAATAAATTCGATTTTATAGGAAAAAATTGAAGATTTAGCTTGCGTTGATAGGCAATACTTTTTGTACAATTTTTATACACAAAAGGTAGAATACATGATTATCTATTGAATTAATTTTATAAATATTCCTTATGGCCAACAAGAAGTAAAAGCATAGAGGCGTGTACATGTCAAAGCCCAATAGAGCTCTGGGTGCACCACTGGTGCACCTATATGGGAGTCTTAGAACATTAAGAGGATCTGGAACTACCAATGCCAGGTATAGCTAGTATAAGTGCATGTAGTGGTATGAAAGTTGGGTTGGCCAAGTCTTATGATGCCATCCAACTATATTTGGAACTGGAAGCTTTAGCGAAACAAGTCTGGATACTTGTTACCATAGCAGGAAATACAGTCTTTCGCATATTTCTAAATTTGGAACATTAAATCCTGGGTCCCCAAGTCACAAGAAAATCGGCTAGTTGCAGCAGTATGCAGGCTTAAGATACTTACTCAATGTAGTAGAGGCAGCTACATGGCTTGAGATATGAACTCCTGAGAAGTACACTAGTAAGGAACTGCATATACCAATTTGAAAGCAAAAAGCGCTTACCTGGAATCACATACACCAAATTGGAAGTAATAATATTAGGAAATGTAGATAAAGTGGTGAATATGTGAATACCGACTGTTGGCTGGAGAAAAGAAATGTCTAAAACCAGGCTAGCTATATAAATGGGAATATAGTAGGCTCAGGTAGGTTTAGGTTATGGATAAAATAGTCCAAGTCTCGGTACTTAGTAGATAGTATAAAAATTGTAAGCAATATATATTGTAACGATTAATATATATCCAATAAAGTCCAGAGGCATGACCTTACCTTAACAATAAAAAAATAAATAAATAAATAAATATTCTTCATATTTCTTTTTTTTTCTTACTATAAGGCCTATTGCAAATTCAATTGAACTTATTCCAATAATTATTCCCGAGCAATTCATGGTTCTATATATATCAAATCAACATATTGTGAAGAATGTACAAAAGGAATTGAATTATTTCATTTGATCGATAATAGTAAAATCTGCTTTAAACTCTAACGTTTGAATAATTAATATTTTAAATAATTCAAGTTTGTTATGTTGCATAACCAAAAAAAGCCCTATTATATCTCAAGAATTGTCTCTATTCCAGAAAAAGCACCCTATGAACCTCATAATGATGTATTACTTGGCTACCTTGAATCCATTCATCGTATATTTATATTTATGATTAAGGTAAATAATGGTATCATTGGTTCAATGTATATTACACTTTGTTGTTGTTGTTGTTGTTGTTAACTAACAACATTTATTTTTATAAATAATTACAAATTTTTATTTTTCGATCCATGCTTCATTGCAAATGTTTAAAACTCTAAGAAAGCAACATTATATTGTCACAAGAGATGCCAAAAAAAAATGTGATAAAAGAACAATAATCATTTTCTAGGCAACCAAAAATTACCCAAAAATGACACTGGTGTCTCACAAACAGTTTGAGAACTCGTAATAAATCTGCAAATTTTATGATTCTTTAAACGATTAATATATATAATTCATTTTATTATTTGTTAACTGTGAAAAAACCTTTCATTTATTAAATAACACTAATAATTTAAAAATATTTGCTAGAGCAAATTATTTACAAATCAATCTCATTACGAATTATTGATATAATAAATATAATTTTTAATATAGTAAAGTTCTAGCTGCATAATTTATTAATAGAATTTTATTGGCATCCGTCTTGTGTATATATGCAATCATTAATTTTAAAATGTAATTAATAACATCAACAAAAAAATTATTTTTATTTATTCATACACTAAGTGCACTAAGATATTTAACAAGTGTATGAGTCCATTTTATAAACAAATTTATTTTTCATAATAGCGATAGATTATGATTGCCTTAATTTCCTAACACATCCTATTTTTAGCAATTTCCATCTTTATTTTTCGATATCACAACTACTTTTCTTTAACCAGATTTTTTGTTCTAATAATGCCCTACTTTTTGTGTTATCATCAAAATAAAGTCTGCAAATGCCCATACCAGGCATCTTAGGCATCATGCCAGCATTAGTGCCTCATGCTATGCCTGTGTCTATGGAACAAAAATGTCAGGCACATTGTAAGCACAGGCAGGAGGTACTATAACAGCAAACTTATGCCTAGCATTTTATATCCATATTTACAAAATTTCTTGGCCAAATTTTTGCCATGCCTGTTGCTAATTTTTGTGCCTGTATCTATGCCCATGCCTAATAAAAAGCATAGACAAGACACAGCCACAAAATTTTAGGCATGGAGAGCTGTCTGACCTGCAGAACTCTAGTCACCAAAAGCAGGGCATGGAAAAAAAGGTCTGTGCAGCAAAAGTAAATATAGCAAATAAAGCCACTGTTGTAAAAAGAGATAATATAACTTTTGATTTTTGTGTGGATGTTAGTTTTGAAGGTAATGAATGCATTTGCTAATTATTATTATTATTTTTGCATTTCATTAAAAATGGTGCCAAGATTGAGATTATGGTCTAGGGCATCATTGTTTACTTAAAAATCTATGATAATGTGAATTGTAATAATTTTTTAATCTAACAATAAATGCTATGTAATTTGTAATTACACATAATTAGCACAAAAAATATATGTTTTTATATTTGTGCATCATTTTAGGTCATTTGTGCACAAACTTGTATTGTCTGCTTTTTGCCTTGGTAAATTTATTCACAAACAAGTACTAGGAGCAAATTTAGTATAACAGTTTATCGAAAAAAGGCACAAAAATTCAAATCAGCTATAATGCTATTTCGAGATTTTATAATATATTACTAGTATATAACCCGTCGCGTTGCTCCAGAACCAAGTATTCTGTACAAATTAATTTAATAAATAATACAATTATTATAAAAACGCACTTATAGTATTTTACTACTATAGGTAAATTAGATTTGCAAATTCATGTAACAAAAACAAAAAAATAAATTTTTACAAAACAAAAAATAAATTTAATTACTTTAGAGTTAGGGTAAGACCTGAAATTTTATCGGGCATTAGTATATACAAAATTAGCAAGAAATTTTTTTTATTAGAGCCCCAAAAGTGGTTTCATAAGCAAAATTTTGTGATATGAATGTTTTTTTAAAAAAATAAACAAAAAAATGAAATTTTTTATTATACCTGATCTTAAATTTTGATTGACTATTCTAATAGTTTTGTATAATATAGTGTAAAACACCATAGGTGTGTTTTAGTAAAATCCAATAAATATTATTAAATATACTGTAGTTAATAAAAACTTATAAATGTTATTGCTAAAATAAATTCAAATTTTATTATTTATAATTTAATAGTAATTGATATATTTAAAGTAAGTTATTTTATATATTTTCGATACAATATACCATCTTTTATTAAAAATTATTTATTCTAATAAAATTAATATTTTATTTAGTTTTATTGAATTTAAAAATTATTTTTATTGTCTGTTAATTGTTGGAAAATTATTCTCAAATTTGGGATGAAATTAACAATAATAACCAAATATTTTAAAAAATATAAATTCTTTTCAAAAATAAGCTACACTTTTTGGCCAAAAAGTTATACAAAAAAATATAAGAATAGCTTATTTTTAAATTGATGAATTTTTTGAAAAACTAAAAAATGTACTAATAAAAAGTTGTCCAAATGCTACTAAATTTTTGTTATAAGTGTATTTCGGTGTTCTGAACAACTTTACTTAATGGCACTTTTGAAATTTACTTAGCAAAATTTAGACTTTTATATATAGTGACTGTTAACAATTTCTTTAAAAAATAAGAGAGATAGTTTCTTTTGGAGATTGCTTATTTTTGGAAACATAAGTATATTATTATAAACCCAATATTGGTTCAAAATAAACCTGACATTGGTTTAAATTAACCTGATCTTGGTTCAAATAAACATCATTTTGGTTAAAATAAACCCATATCTATTTATTTGAACACAATTTTGGTTAAATAAATTTGTTTTTATTTATTTAAACCAAATTTTGGTACAAATAAACCCAATTTTGGTTCAAATAAACCCAACTTAGGTTCAAGCAAATAGTTACCAAATAAGAACTTATGTAATGTTAGCAACATTAGCTTTGTGTAACCAAAAATTATTTTTGTAAAATTAGTGCAATGAGCTTTGTATAACATACATGCATATTTTTGTTACACAACATATAATTGGTCACAATAGGGTCTTCCAACACGTGATTCCAATTATTTTAAACTATAGATATGTAAAAACGGAAGTTTCTAATTTAAAATCACACTAGAAGTAGTCTTAATTTCCGAAATATGCTAACTTTAAACACTTTAATTGCAAAGATTTATGAATTTAAATATCTTATTTTATTATGCTTTTAAATTAGTGATCATTCATCACTCCGAAAATATGCAAAATTCCCTAATTTTATCACTTGGGTTTATCAAACATGAAGCAAAATATCTTTTATCGCCATAAAACCATTATAATGACTATGCTGGTATTTCACTCAAAATGTCTAAAATTTATAACGTCATTTTTAGCCAATTACAGGCATGTATTTTGATAAATTCCAGGCACATCCCCAGGTTTGTGGTGCAACAAAACTATTTAAAAGTTCGTTATTGCAGTATTGTTAGGGTAAGCCCAACGAAATTTTTTGTTTAGGTGGTTTCTTATATGGATTTTTGATTTTTGAACGTTTGTTTTGAACTTTTCTGTATTACGTTACACCTAATCGTGACAGATTCCCAGATCAAATACGTCACGATCTTGTCAATACGCGATACGCGTTGGCAGATAAAAAAGATATATAAGGGGTCACTTTTCAACCTTTCACTCACTATTGCACTATGCACTACTAGTTACGTTCTCCCTTTTATTTTTTTATTTTTCCTTAATATCCGTTTTTTTATACTATATCTTTTTTTTTCGTTACTACCCTTCCCCATAATATACGTTATTAATTTGACACATTTTATTAACCGTTCTTGAAGTTTTTAGCAGAAATGCTGCAATATTTTAAAAAATATTTCGTGTTCTTTGAAAATATCCCAACCAGAGGTTATACCTTTGATCCCAACTGTTTCAAAGAACATCGGAATATTTTTTAAAATATTACAATATTTTTGTTATTTGCTATATTTTTTTGTTCGTTTATTTTTTTCTCGTGTTCCTTTTGAGCGGGGCACGTTTTGGCAACGTGGGCCTCAAAGCAACAAACTGACAAGTGGCAGGGTTATTTAATCAGTTCTTGCTCGAAGAACTGAGGTTTAATAAAATTCCCAGCTTCACTTGAGTTTTTGCGAGTCCTTTGTCAAGACAATTTTTTTTTTCTCATGTTCCTTCGAGCAGGTCACGTTTTTGTCAACTTGAACTTCAAAGCACAAACCGACAAGCGGCAGGGGATATCTAATCAGTTTTTGCTCGAAAAAACTGAGGTTTGATAAAATTCCCAGCTCACTTGGGTTTTTGCGTGTTCTTTGTCAAAACATTTCCTAGTCATAGGATACACCTCTACGTGGTGACTAGGACAAGTAGCTTTTTTGTTTTTTTTTTTTTTTGATGAAACTAAGTATCCTGTAAAATAAAAGAAATTTTTAAATAAAGAAAATTATTTTAATAGTTCAATTATTAAAAGTAAATAAATGTTTTTAAATGTATTTATTAAGTGAATAAGTGAATATAATCGTGAAAATAAAACTGCTTATAATAAAGTTTTTACGCCAAAGTTTTAATGTTCTCTGACTTTAATAATGACTAAACTTTTATTCTTAATAAACGCGCGAGAATGATAATAAATTTGTGAAATGTATATTTTTAAAATTTCCCAAATAAATATGAGTTTGTTATTATTATTTATATTAATTATTGATTCTTTATTAAAAACTATAATTTTTTTATTCTTTTTTAAACCGTTTTATAAAAAAAAATGAAACACTAACCGATCATATTTCAAGCTACCATAATAATGTAAATCCCTAGCCTACTTTAAAAATTCTCTTAGCAATGGACCATTTCTTTAAGACATGAACTCAAAAGATCATGTGTAATCGGATCGTAAGGACATATACACCAATTATAGGTTCGATATTGTTAATAATCCAAATAGCAAGTCAATGAGTCAAAACTATGAAATTATAATATAAAATTGATATAAAACCTCATGATAATACATGATAGCCTCTTCAAATTCTTCCTTCACATGATAAATGTATCCTAATGCAGTTAATGCATCCACACTTGGTGGCGACATAAAGACTACTTTTTGGGAATATGATTCAGTAATATCCAACTCGCTAGGATGAAAATGATCAAAAAATTATGATTAAAAGAATAAAAAATAAATCATTTTAAGTTATAAATAACTACCCAAGCTGCCTGAACGCATGGCCAAGATTAATCCATATTGTTTCCCATACCTGTGGCCGACATTTTGTTTCCTCTGCTACCTTAAGTGCATTCTTAAAGGAATCAACTGATTGGGCATACCTGATAAAGAAGGAGCAATCTTAAATCATTTAATATACTATAATATATTACTTACTTGAGCTTTTGAAAATAAAGCACACCCAACTCGTTTAATACCAATGGATCNAATGCCTACCAATTATAGGTTCGATATTGTTAATAATCCAAATAGCGAGTCAAAACTATGAAATCATAATACAGAATTGATATAAAACCTCATGATAATACACGATAGCCTCTTCAAATTCTTCCTTCACATGATAAATGTATCCTCATGCAGTTAATGCATCCACAATTGGTGGCGACATAGAGACTACTTTTTGGAAAAATGATTCAGAAATATCCAACTCGCTAGGAAGAAAATGATCAAAAAATTATAATAAAATAAATCGTTTTAAGTTATAATAAGGCATAGATATCTAAACAAGCTGCCTGAACGCATGGCCAAGATTAATCCATATTGTTTCCCATACTTGTGGCCGACATTTTGTTTCCTCTGCTACCTTAAGTGCATTCTTAAAGGAATCAACTGATTGGGCATACATGATAAAGAATTGTTTTAAGGAGCAATCTTAAATCATTTAATATACTATAATATATTATAATACTTACTTGAGCTTTTGAAAATAAAGCACACCCAACTCGTTTAATACCAATGGATCACTCTCATAGATTTGGGAATTTGTCAATAGATACTCCTCAGCAGACAAAAGATTTTTGGCTTGAAGATGTTGCATACCAATGAAAAGAGTCGGGAGATGCGAACTAATTATATGATTATAAAAAAATGTTAATAATTGATCGGTTTATATTAAAGCACAGATAAAAACAATACCCTGGATATAATTTTGCTGCTGTAGAATAAGTTGTTATTGCTCGATCATGCTCTGATTCTATAGCAAAAGTATGTCCAAATCCTACCCACGCTGGCCCGCAATGAGATTCCATAGTAGATGCCTTGCTAAATATGGATATTTTTAATAAAGTAATTTAACGGAATTAAAAGATTGTATTATTTAATATAAAGTTAGAAAAATGTTGTTAAAAAGAAAATTCTACCCATGTAAAATATCTTCTCGCTTCGTCATTCTGATCAATCAGTAAACCACGTGAGGGGAGTGTTCAACAAGTTCGTGAGCGAACAAGAATAATTTGTTTTTCTCACGCAACTCGTGGAGACACACAATGTGAATAGGAAGACACGCTTGGTTGTACATATCAAGTTCAAGCAATCTTTTTTTAAAAAATGATGTTGTGTAATTAAGTTAGGGTGGTTGGCAAACTAGCTGGCGAGTTGGCAAGCTTGGCGAGACAATAATGGCGAGAGTTTTGTCATTATTATTTGGCAAGCTAAAAAAAAAAAGCTTACCAGCCAAGCTTGCCAACCACCCTAAGTTAAGTGTAAGCAACATTTAACGAGTGCTTTATCAAAATTAAGACATAAATTGCTAACGTAATGCGATGGAACATTTGTTAATTAATTCATACTCACGCAACACTTTGCAGCTAGAAATCGGTATACAGCGCTCGAATCTATATTAATTTTTGAGCACTGACATATTGACCTACGTTATAATGTACTTGCGCCAGCCAAAGTATATCGTTCAAGTACCTATTAAAAGAAATGTTTTATATCAATGAATTTTTCTTAGACAAATTAAACGTCTTAAATAAGTATTGTACCTGTCATTGTCATAACTTTATTTCCCAAAACACAGTAGTTTCATACAAATTTTTGAACTTCCAGAAGCACCACTTGAACTTTCTACATTTAAAATTTTTTTAGATCACGATAATTTATGTTTCACAAATCGTATGATCAGCCAACTTTTTACCGGTATCATTCGTGTAACGTATTTGTTCCAAAAATATATAAACACAGCATAACAGAAGTTCGTTTTGATTGGTTGTTAAGATACCCCGGAAAAAATGTCGATCATGCTCCGGATAGAGTACCGGACAAAAATTTTATAACTCTCGAACTTTTAAAAAATTTGTCAATACACTCTAAAGACATATTATAAATTTACAATATACTAATTCAGTTTTGTATTAACAACTTTAATTTGAATTTTACAAGGGTTTTGTTATTTTTTTCACAATGAATACATATAAACGTCTACTAAATAACGCGTACGCGACCATTCCTAACACTACTATTACTAT
>QKWP01001526.1:108403-128066 GCA_003550325.1 Gigaspora rosea
GATACGGGCTTGGCGTTTTACTCAACATTTTACTTGTACTAAAGACATATTGATACTCTAGATTAAAAAAGTCCCAATAAGTCTTCAATATTGATTCGAGTAGATTCAATTGGATATGAAGAACGCCGATAATTGGAATAAAAGATAATATATCATTTGGTATATAATCTTTACGATTTAGCAAACGAAGGGTAATGGCTTGTCGAGTAAAAACCTGCCCGGGCCAATCGGCTACAACTGGAATAACACAATCAGCTAAGTAATTAGTTAATAAGGGAATCTTATGAACTTTTTGTAAAGCAATAATATACAAATCCATTTCTTTTAGACTTAATTCAAAAAAGTCTAAAAGAATCATATTTTTCATTTTACGCTCTTCCTGTCATTCTTTTATACGATCATCATATTTGTGAAGAGTCATATTTTCAAGCTTCTTGTCCAAAGATACTTCGTAATACAACTGATCATTAAAAGTTTTAGCCATTCGTCCCATGTAATAAGAATCTAAAAAAGTGCAAATAAGATCAGAATCAATTAGTTTTGGATTATGAATTGATATACCATTTGGTGTGACCCGTGGAATGGCCATCGAATCAACACTATTTAGCAACAAGGTTGTCATATGTGCCGCACTTGATGTTGAGCATGTATCGGGGGTTCGTTTGGTATGAATATTATGATAATCATCAACATTAAGCACTAAGGCATTATTTTTTTTATTCTTCAGATACAAAGTAACCTTATATGGATAATTATCAGCGATAGCTGATTTCTCTCTATCAAGATGCCTTCGTGAAATCGTTATGCCAGCATATGATAAGGCATCGATCGCCTCAGTAGAAACCTCCATCAAATCTACAAAAAGCGAAATATCTTTTTTAAATGCTATTAGTTTGGAATTTTGGTTACCACAAATAACATAACACTCAACCGCCAATTTTTTATTTAGCTTATCTAAATATTTACTACTTCTATTTTCGGGAAGTGATGCATTATAGATTGAATCAAAGAAACTACTTAGCCTAAACTCCTTAGCTACCATTTCTTTTCGTAGCTGTTTAAAGCTATAAATAACCGGCTCCTGCTCATTTTTTTCTCTATTATACAAAAGTTTCGTCAAGATATTAACACAATCTATCCACGAAAGATTATCTTCGTTTGCCGTAGACTCGTCTCTCAAATTCCAAAGTGGTATAGCCATATACTGATTCCAGCACATTAAATAACACTGATATGCCAGAGATCGTTCAAGAGCCCTTCGTTCAGCTTCATTTTTTCTTCCCAAACAAGCCATTTCTTCGATTTCGTTAAAGAAGAAACTCAATTGATCATTCTTGTCTTCGGCAATTAACTTAAGCTGAGAAAACGTAACAATGTGTGGATCGTTGCCTATAACTTCTCTTTCAAAAATAATATTGGTTAGTAATGAAATAGACTCAGACATAGAAAGATTATCATTACGACGCCTTTTTAATACTCTTGCCCATTCAGCTGCATGTTCTACATAAGTGCTTGACCCATTTACTACGATCGCGTTATAACAGGTCAAGCACATATACTCATCTTTATGATCTTTGTAATACGAAGCCAACGTTCCGTTGGCTTCTGCCTTAGTCAACACGTTATCGGTTATTTTTTTCCACTTTAAGGCCAGAACTTACTTGCAGATCTTCACAACGCACTTCTTGGCCGAATCTTGAGTTGAATTGCTGTCCATTTCCTATAAAACTTGCTACTAGTAAAACTTTTTAAATTTTGGGATTATTTGGGATTAATTTTAACAGTATATAGGTTATTCGAAGACTTTTTACTCGCTTTTTTTTTTAAAGTGGGTTAATTTGGTATGTTTCAAGAAACCGCAAGAATAAAAAGTACTTTAACCTGTATAAAAAATTAAAAAAAAATTTTTTATTAAATTGGCTAAGCCACCATGTCGATCATCCAAATTCGGGTTTGTCCACCATGCTCAAAATTTGGCTATTAATCATAAAAGGAGAGTCCTCCGCTACGCTCCGGACAACAAGCACGCATTAATTCTAGAATAAAGAAAAAAAAACCTCTACTTCATCCACGGGACAAAAACAAGCGAAGACAATTCGCGTTATTGGACGTCGAAGATTATCGAAAAGTAATTTTTTCGAATGAATCGAAGTTCAAAATTTTGGCACAGATGGAAGAGAATTGAGTTGGAAAGATCCAAAATCACCCTTATTACCGCAGCATGTAAAGCCGACGGTAATATTTGGTGGGAATTGAGGGAACAATGAATAAGTATTTGCATCGTGAAATATATTTTACACGTTGAACCAAAGCTATTTCATTTTAACGAAATTATTTCTATTGGCGAAATTTTTCGGATTTTGGAAATTGATTTAGCCCGAATGTATACGTGTTGGTGAAGTTTATAATAAAAAAAAAATTTTTTTACCCAAAATTATTTAAAAAAAAAATCATGTAATTTATTTGTGGTTTAAAGTTTATATTTTAAAGAATGCTTGTAAAAATTCTACATTTGTAAAATTCACTGGTTATATATATGATTTATAGAACGTAAATTTAACCGAAGTGGAACAATAATTATAATAGTCATTGTATACTACTTCTGGCATCGTAAAATGGAGCTTGCGAGGATAAGTGACGCGAAAATATTTAGAAGGACTATTTTGAATTGCGAATAATTAAGATATGTACAGTATATAGTAAATTTACTTCTGTACTTATTGATGTCGCACCCTACTAGTTACACTGCATAAAAAATTGTTGATTTATATATATTTTTCAGTTACTGTTATCAAAAATCATTCCAATTGCTTTGCTGATATGCTTCCACGTTTAACACAAATCACTCGTACAGTTACCAGATCAATTCTTTTTCGAAGTTTACCTGTCTTATCTCAGAGTTTTCCAATAGCTAGGGGGCAAATAGTTCGATACCAACATGTAAAACCACCACCAAAGGTTAATGTAGAAGATCCTCAAATTGGAGATTACCCAAACTTGCCTGTTGAATTTAAACTGGATAGACCACCTCTTGGGTGGGAAGATCAACAAAATAGGAGAAATTTTGGTGAACCGGTTAGTTTACTCAAACGAATGGAAATTTTGTGATTTACTTGAAACAAAATGCGAGTTTTTGGGATACGGTTAGAATGTTTATTAGCAACATTTTGAATCTATTTGAAAGTTTATGCTTTTATATGTCATTTTTCTATGGGTAATCTATATTTAGTAGCCGTTTCTAATTTTCTAATTTTCTAAATTATTCATCTTATCCCGAAACATCTTGATTAATAGATTCATGAGGAAGAAGAAATCTTAAATGTATGGTCGTTTGATAGATATGATATTGATTTTGGAGATGCTGCTATGCAACTCTTAACTTTCTTTGCTCTTCTCGGGATTTATATGTTTGCAATCAAACAAACCGATCATGAATCGCCTGCAGTTAGTTTTTTTTTTTTGATTCATAGCTTTTGGTATAACTTTTATGATGTGATTTTTTATTTTTCTATTTTTTTTTCTATTTAAAAATTGTAGATAAAAAAACAATATCCATACGATGGTTTACGTGTTGAATTGGGTGGTGAAGCTGATAATAATGATTCTAGTCAATAATGGCTAACGTAAAACTAATTTCGCCTTATCCTGTCAACTTTTTCAAAAATATTGAGGCATGCTCGTGTAACATCAACCATACTTATGTGCGAAACCAGTAGAAGTCCGGAGCGTAAAATATTTAATTTTATATTAACCATTTAAAAAATAAGGAAATAATATATATATATATTATATCCATCCAACTATTATAAAATTAGTCGCCTGTCACGAGTGTCCTGTACATTTTACAAATCATTTCGTTCATGTGATATAAATAAAAAGATGGTTCGCTTATCTTATTAATCATGAGAATATCGATACAGGTTTGAATTGCACACTATGGTTTATTGATCGTGGGAACTATGATACAATTTTGATCCGTGTGCTGTGAATGTTTAACCAAATTTTCGGTGAGGATGTGTATATTTTCTTGTGAATTGTGACGATATTACGTGTTTTTTTTTTTTTTTTGGTTTTGTGATTGAAATTTCTGACTATTTAGAAATAAAGATCGGTGACGGTAAATTTATGTAATTGGAATTTCCATCTATTTAGTATAAAGATTTGACTCGGATACGATGACAATAAAATTTAATTTTTAGGGTATGTGCTCTTGAATATTTGGTATCGATGTAGTTTTATATGGTAATTGATTATACGGTTAGATATTCTTCGCATTGGTTTGGTAAATAAGAATTATGATAATGTTACATGATTTAGTTTGTTTGAAATAAGATATCGATGTAGTCTTTGAATGGTAATTGATATACGGTTAGATATTATTCACATTGGTAAATATGTACGATTAATATCATTTACCTTAGTAGATGAAGATTGTAACGATAAATACATAATTTTATTTTATAAATTAGGATTTCCGTTTATTTAGAATGAAGATCAAACCCGGGGTATAGTGACAATGACAATCTTTAAGAGGTATATGCTTGTGAGTGTTTAATATTGATATAAAATTTAACAGGCGATTGGGTATTATTGATAGATATATTCGATTCGTATCATTTGCCTTGGTAGATGTATATCTTTAACGACGTGTGAAAGAAATACAAATATATTTTTATGTTACTGTTAGTATATTATATTCTTGTGGGAAATTGATAAATTATTGTGTTGTAAATAAATTACAATTATTAAGATTGAGATCATATTACAGTAAATGAAATGCTTTTTAGATTTACAGTTAGCTTATATTTATTAATTGCGATTGATGTGTAATTTATAGGTATTCAATTATAACTTGATATCAAAATAAAGTTAGGATTTGTGAATTATATATAAACAAATTCACGTTTTTAGTTTATGTGTGAGAACAATATTGCGTCGCTGTGATTAAATGCAAATACATGCGTGCATAAAAATAATGCATTCTAATTATTAACGTGTATTCTTATTAAATAAAAGATTAACACATCGTTACGTTTCTAAACACGTATAATACGAACGTTAATATCTGATATGAATTCATGTTGTTACGATAAATGAGATGCCTTTATTAAGATACATATAAATAAATATTTTATCGTTCGATTGTATCCTGATATCGATATGCGAATTTACATTACCATGTTAATAATTGTCACGGCTGATGCTGAAGCTTTGACCTATTTTGATATAAACTTTTAAAATTTTTTTTGGATGTTTTTTTCGTTTTTGTCTTATAGGGTTAGGGTAGGGTTTGGGTGTAGATTTTATATTTATAGAGTATATGTGGATTTTAGCAGGGCTTATAGTTTCCAATCGAGATCCCTGAGCTTCAGCATCAGCAGTGACAATAATTATTAAAAACAAGTTATAATCAAATTAATGCCAAACATTTAATGCAAATACAGTCGGACCTCTCTACAGTAAATGCATCCTCCCTGAGTGCATAACCTCCTAATGCATATCAGTTTTCTGGCCCAAATATATACCAAACCTCTATAAATACATTTTTTTCTTATTGTTCTCTTAATGCATACCTCCAAAAGTTTGGTCCCAACGATATGCATTTAGAGAGGTCTGACTGTATATGAAAAAGTTATTGGTAAAATTTTTAATGATCCTGGGCAAAATTTCCGGCCCTACCGACCAGGATTCCGATGCATTCCGACCAGGAATTTTGAGGACCTTCCGTGCAATTTATCGAATTTTGTGAAACTACACAATTTGATTTTCACAAAATTTTGTGACTTTTGTGATATTTTGTGAAACACAACATATCATCGTCCCTCTGTTATTAATTCGGAGCGTAGCGAAGGATCCTTAGTGTTTACGAAAGGTGATATTAAAATTACGTTTTTGATGCATTTTGACCAAAATTATTGATGTGTCTCTTCCTAAATTTCCCCTTAGCTACATAATAAACAAGATCAAAAAACAAAATTTTTTGTCCGTCCACACGCGTTGTTAACTTAGTGTAACAAATAAGCATATTCACGCGTTTGTGTAATAAAGATGATTATCAGATCTAACAATGCTACGCATTTTTCTAGTAGATACCATAAATCATTTAACCACCTTTTTCACTTCTTACACGAAAGCTTTTCATTTCGAGTTATTAAATATAACCAGTTAAATAATTTTCTTTTATGTTTTTTTATGGATATTTTTGCATAAGTAATATTCTACAGCA
The DNA here is from genome assembly GCA_003550325.1 of Gigaspora rosea. Taxonomy (NCBI): domain Eukaryota; kingdom Fungi; phylum Glomeromycota; class Glomeromycetes; order Diversisporales; family Gigasporaceae; genus Gigaspora; species Gigaspora rosea. The sequence continues at coordinate 114,630 of QKWP01001526.1, forward strand.
CATGTGACTGTAGATTAAATACTAACGATGTCCATATGGTCGATGTTTGGGGGAGGCTGTCATAGACGCCCACTAGGAGAGTTAAATCTTGATTACCCTACTTAATGCCCTAGTGTGTCAGTCTTTTTCCAGTATATTGGACTTGATAAGTAGCCTACGGCACAAATGGCCTTTACTGGTTCTGTCCATATGGTCGATATTTGGGAGAAATTGTCATAGACGCCCACTAGGAGGGTTATCATCTTGATTGCCCTACTTAGTACCCTAGTATACCGGCTTCTTTTCAGAGACTTATTTTTGTCAATGCTAATATAAATATAAACTTACTCTGATGCGATTGTTAAATATTGTTACTAAAATTGATCGGTTATTATTTCAGAATGGAACCTTCAGAATTTTTTTGAAAAGATTCCATACAAGGACTAGGGTTTTCTTAAGTGACTGAACTTTTTGGAAAGTAAATGCTCACTTCTAAGAACATCTGATCGACAACTGTGTGAAGATGAATTTAAAAGTCATCTCTGCTTAATGAGTCAATATCGAAAAGCGCGAGAAACAAAACCACTAGACTTCATAATAGTATGAAAGAGATATTTAATTCGAAAGAAGTTTCTGCTTTTTTTCGAAAGAATGGACATAAAGATAAATTGTTTGTGTCGACATTTAGTTATTACTCATTATATCCACTTAACAGAGAACCATTCGATTTCACAGGCGCTTGAAGAATCCAAGAGGGAATTACTAGTCATCAAAAAATTATTGTTTGAAACAGAGGTTCAACTCACCGTTGAAGATCAAAAAATAGCGTCTATTTCATCTTCGGTAACTAATTCTACTTCAAAGCCCCAAGCACTGGTGAAGCTCCCAAGAGGAATCGCGAAGAAGAACAAGAAGTTGTGGTAAGTATGCAAAAATTTTTTTGTAGTGTGCAGTTTTAGGAGATATATTTGATGGTATTAATTCTATAAAATCCAAATGATAAATCCTTATTTGGGAATGTTCTGAGAATATGAACTGTATTCGAATGACTCTTTTAATCGATTTATGACCTAATTCAAACTTCATTAAGCAACTTTCTTATAGGACTCTTGTACTATACCTTAAAGAGCTTGATGATAGGATCGAGAATTTAATTCCATCCGACTTACATGAATTTCTTACGAATTTCTTCAAGCAAAATTTGACCGATGAGGAGTGGCAAATAAAGATCGATAATCTACGCTGTCCAGACCAAAATGATTCGTTAATGGTATCATCTGTGCAAATTTTACGTAGAACATTACCATTATTGTAAGTACAATTGTTTTCAATTGTTTTTTGCTATCACTTAGAAGCGTGTTTCATTTACAAGGCGTTTACTTAATTTTAATAGCATCATAGCAGTCCACAAACTCCTACTTAATTAGTTACATTAGAATAGTCACACCTGAATTCTTTTGATGACCTTGCCAATCTTATACTAGAAATAAATAAAAATACCGCCTTGTTTGACCTCGCAAAGATGCGTGATATTTATGATGATCTGATTCGAAAAAGTTCAAATTCAAGAAAAGATCTTGATGAAATTTTAAAGAAGGATAAGAAGAAAGATTTAAACTCATTAATTGCTACATTGGGGAAAGGAAGATGTGTTTGGTAATGAATTTGCCAAACATATCTCTATTTCAACATCCACCCTACACAAAACAAACATTGAAAATCTTATTAAGCACCTATGCTTGCAGGCCGCTTTATAAGCTATGAATCTGGGAAAATTGGGACCAAGTATAGGTTACTTAAACACTGCCGACAAGTTCAACTAGTATATGTGGACCCCATGCAAAGAGTTAGCGGATGCCACCAAATTTTCAAATAATCTCCAAAAAATTTTCTTAAACATAGTCAAAAATAACGCAAAGTGCAGAAGGCGGCTACCAAAATCTCTTGCCGTTTTTGGTAGCCAAAGTTTCCAACTTCAAATCCATCTGCAATTCATGGATTATTGTGGTACGTCATTTACATTTGATTTAAATTATTATCCGTGTTGTATAATAACTTTTTACTCACTACACTAACTAATGATAATGCTAATCCTAGGAGAAAAGTTCCGGCTAAATGAAAATGAAACTTAAGATCAGCGAAAGATCAGAATGTAGGTTCGATAATATTAAAGAACTTTTAAGTGGATAATGCGAATCTCCCAAGGGATTTCACAGAGATGCAAAGATTTTGTACTGTTTTACGAATGCATGCTGTAAGTATTCGGTACTTGAATTATCACTTACAAACAAATGAATTGCATTAACAAATTAATCATGAATTAGTTGTTAGCTTGGGAAGTAAAGGAGAAGTTCGAGGAATTGAGGGCGCAAAAGAGTCTTCAAGACTTTCATAAAATATTTTAAAGTTCTAACTCTTTGATGAGATCCAATTCACGAAGATGCTCTGGAATAACTACATATGAATGAGTCTTCATAATACCAGACATATCTTAAGGCAATCCAGGGCAATCCAGTTCTCTTTGCACAATTTTTTCTTGAGTTGATCTCACTCTTGCTATTTGATAAAATTATTGGGATCTCCTTCGTGAAAGAATTCACAATATTTTTCATGCTGTATGCTTTGTACTGTACTTCAATAAACTTGTTTCTGCACTGAATTTAATGATCTTCTGCGCAATACTCCAAAAAAAAAAGACATTGCCTAATAATTTAGCCCCTAAAACTTTGGCGTCTGACTGCAATAACAACTGTATTTGGCAACACAATTTTATATAGATTCTTTAATGTTAAATGAAATGACATCGAGGTATAATAAAGTAACAAATATAATAAAATAGATATACAATATACTGTAATAATAATTAGAAGACAGTAGGTTTTGTTCTTGACTATGATTTCTGATCATTTTTTTATTTGCTGTAAGAGTTTTTAGTACGAAAAGCAGCATAGCAATTTTTTTGTATTGGTGACGGTCTCGCTGAATATCCATATTATCAAAAAAAAAGGAAAATAATAATAATAATAATAATAATAATAATAATAATAATAAATGATATATGAGAAGACCAATTAAAGACGGTCTTTTTGGCCGGTTACATGGTCTTTGGGTTTCAATCTTTTGCTAATTCGAGCCGGTTAATAATAGACTATTAAAATAAGTTTTTAGATAGTTAAAAAAAAAAAAAACTATTAAATAAACTTTTAAATACATAGTTAAAAATAACTTATTTTTGAGACGAGGGACCGGACCGACCGAACTGGACCATAGATGCTATTGGGACCGGTCTTATTAGAGACCGAGACAGACTGGACCGGACCGATCCAACACTAATAGTAAATTTTAATTAGCATCGCTGTGAAAAAAATTGGTGATCTTAGTTCCAGGTTTTTTGACCTAACGCTAAGTGATAATCACGATCAATTTTTTCAGATTGTTCGGTAAACATATCAAAAGAGATGCTTGAGAACGGTCTCTATCACCATAATTATTACAATAGCATCGAAGATAAATGCATTACCATAACCTAAAGTAATGAAAATTTAGTTTTGTAAAAAAAAGATTATCATAAATATTACAATAATTTTATGCTAAAGTTAATAGATATATGTATCTTATTTATCATTCGAGATTTAAGTAAAATCATGTATGAGTGACGTTTGGAATTATTTATGTCAAAAATTCAAAGTAATTTACAAAATTATTCAAATATGAATCATATTTAAAAATTTTTTTTTACTTTAGATATAGCACAGTGCAGTTCAATAATTAAACAAGCATTTGGGTAATTTGTAAGATCAACTGCAACTGCATCTTGTCAAATTTGTTAATGATCTTGAAATAATTTACGATCTAATGTAACCTTTAAATCCATAATCTTTTGTTTTTTTTTCAAGAACTTTAATACGAATTTATAATGTCATTAAAGGGAAAAAATATATATAAATATAAAGTAGCAGATTTTGCGAGCCTCACTTTTTAAATTTTGTAAATAAAAAATATACGTTTATTAAAATATATATTTATAAGATATATATAACCTAATATATATTTGCATTTATATTTTAAACCATTTTCTCTTTTTTTCGAAAAAAGACTTTCAGTAATACCAAAAATATACCACATGTTAGTAATTATATAAGATTCTGTCCTAAAAACCGTTTTTAATTATTTACAACCAATAAGACACATTTATTGTTATTAATGAAACTGAGATTCAGAAAAGATCATCAACTTTTACGTGGCCAGGAATTCTGGCTTTTTCTTAAAATTTCTAGGTGCGTGCCATCAATATAAAAGTGTTAAAGGCATTAATTAATTAATCTTTTGCATATTTGTATATGTATTAATAGATTTTAGTCATAAATGTTTACTCATGTATTTACGTGTATTTGATCTTCAAAATTTGCTTAAAATGTATAGTAGATGTTATAATTAATTTCTGGTAATAATAACTGATCATCTATGGTAGTAAATAAATGAAGACATTAATAAATAATATGTAAGAAAAAAAATATACAACTAGTAAATAACGATACCAAAATAAAGAGGAACAAAGTTCGTTTCTGATACCAAGTTTGGATGATCTGCATTTGCAGGTAATGAAAATATATATTAGAAATAAAATAAAATAAATTCAGAGAAAAGCATGACCATCATTCATACATGTAGTTGGTGGTAACTCAGGATCATTATTTCGAGATTTTTGAGATGGATCATATGTTTCTATGTTTGGGACAGATACTGATTCGGCAGTTACAAATTCTGCAAATGACGAGTCTGTGCTCGTTGATTAAATTTCTGAAAGGTTGGGTAAAGTAGTCCAGCATTGAGAGGACAAATCCATTATATTTTCTTGTTGTCTGAGATTAAAGCGTGTTTCTTTTAGATGTTTTATTTTAAGGCTCTGTTTTTTTTTCTCAACTTTAAATTCATGCAAATAAGGTTTCATTTCCTCTTCAAGCTTAAGTCTTCGTTTATTCTGAGATTTTTTTGACCCAGGTATTTTATTAAGTGTGTATTGTTTATTAGAAGGGTATTGATATTTTTTATCATTAGATATCGCACATAGACCTTTACTAATTTCTGTTTTTTCCCTTATAATTGCAGTGAATGAATGAATGAAATTTTTCGAGATAAGAGACTCGTTTAAGTACTCTTTCAAAAATGCTAACATGCTAACTTTGGTAATTACTTTTCAAGATATTTGTTTTGTGCATTCTTTCTTTAAAGGTAACAGTTCTAAATTGCAACAACAACATTTAAGCTATAGAACGCGTACTATTATCTGATATATAATTTGATTTGCTAGCGGAGGAAATTATGGGTGATTAATAGATGTTCACATCTATTTTTGGACTCATTTTATCTAATACTGTAATATCAACCAATATTTTTTACTTTTATTTTTAGTGCTGGTATCTAGTTTCCCTGGCGTATAGTTTATAATATAATAAATTATCTCGTTTAAATATTAATTTTAAATTTGTTGCGAATTAAATTCCTTTGCATTTTAAATTAAGTATTTGAAAATTTCTTATTTGGAGATTTTTCAAAAGAACGATAAAGTTAATGGTGCGTTAAAAGTTTTAGTTCTTTTAGTAACGTTAAAATAAACTTAATTTTTAATCTATTATTTTTAAAATAAATAGTTAAAACTATAAAATAGAAACGATAATACTGCAATGTTGATGATATTATTCTAATTGTTGCATGATAAATAACAAATCAAAAATTTTATTTTCGTCGAAAGGGTCAACCAAAGCTGGATAATTTTAAATTAATCGATAAAGTAAGATAGCTTTTAAATTCATAAATTATAAATTTCAAATTTGGGGGTAGGCTAAAGCCAGGTACATCACGAAATTACCCGATATATAACCCGGATCAGTCTGAACAAAACAAAGCAAGATGGCAAAGACAAAAACATGAAATATATAAAAAATGGCTATCCAAACCGTCTTGTTTGACTAAGTAAAAGTGTCGGAAATGCGATTTTACTATATACAAACCACCTTCCAACCTAACCCTAACCCAACTCTAACCCTAACCCTAATTAAAAATCGAAAAAATTGAGTAATCTTGTGATGTACCTGGCTTTAGCCATTCCCAAAATTTGAATGGTTATTGCTATTCAAATCATTTTTCTGTTTTTATCAACAAAAAAGTTATGATCATCAGTAAATTGTGATTAAGATAAAATTTACGTGTTCAATGTACTATTAGGTAAATGGAATCCATTTTAAAGTCCGAAGGAAACCCAACCGGCTATTTTCGGAGTACATAATTGTTTTTGATCTGATCAACCAATCAAAATCCAAAATCCGTAATTTGAGGATATACACACAAACCAGGTCACTATGATCGTAAATATTTACTACACTACATCACACTACATCACACTTTATTTGTTTTAACCAGTGATTGCCGACAACCTTTAGCTAGCCAACAGAACCATGTGGCTTGCATCATTAAATTTAAAAATTGGTTATGAATCATATGCGTAAGTTTTTTTTACGTATTATATAATTAAAAATCAAAAAAAATTTTTTTGGAAAATTGCCAAAAACAGGCAAGATTAATAATTATTAATTAAATAATTTTTGTAAAAGTATCACGAGCTGTCTCGTGACGGTAATTTTTTTCAATCTCCGATATATAAGCACTGAAATAATAATATATATACTTTTACATAATAAATTAGAATTTTCAATTGACTTTACGATCTTGAGTAGCTTCGAATAATTTCTATGTGAAACGATTCAGAAACTCTAAATAACTAAATTCCTTGAAATTCTTTATTGTCCGAAGGACATTACGGTTGAGTCATAGTTATTAATCATATAAATAATATAATTTCTGGTGACATCATTTATTTTTTGCCTAATCAAACGAACAAGTTCAGGATATCATGTGTCTAACTGATACATGCTATATATATATATATTATTATCTAGGTTTCTAAGCTGTTCAAATAAATTCATAATACGCAGATTAATTAGGTATAAACATTCGTGATTTAAATAGTTTATTTTAAACGTTCTGATTAATAAACGCCAAATTTTAAATACAATCGTAATTAGCCACCATGTATAATACAATTCTATATTAAGTAGCTTGTGCATTTCTGGGATTCGCTCTACCTAGGTATACTTTACTTATGTATACTTTACAGAAATAATTTTTACGCTAAAAAATAGTAAATTAAGAACTTTAATACTTTTATTATTTATAACTTATATAGTTTAATTGACAATAAGATCTGCAGAATTACTATATTGGGACAATAGTAAATTTTTGGGATTAGTACAATACAGTATAAATTTTTATTATATGCTGGAATCTGAGCAGAGTCCAGTAAAAAGTAATTTTTTATTAAGTTAACAACCAAAGTCAATTAATTAAAAGTTGTAGAGCTTACTGATACGCATATAATGGTGGTTAGATCATACAAATTGTCTAAGATATCATTAAAAAATGATTGGGCTAACTATATAAAATTTTTATATAAACAATACCATAGTTTGTTTATATAAAATTTTATATAGTTAGCCAATCATTTTTTAGTGATATCTCAGTATTCACTAGGCCAATTTGGATGATTTAACTACTATTGGATACATCTCAGTGAGCTCTACAACTTTTAATTAATTGACTTTGGTTGTTAACTAATAAAAATTTCTTTTTATTAGACTCTACTGAGATTCTAGTATGACTCAAATATGAATTCTTAAAAAATTTATTAAACTTTCTGCAATTACTAATTAATCTTTTTATATTATCTAATTAACTAAATCAGCAGCAATAAGATTGATCATATAGGGTTTTACATATTAAAACAGTCCATTTTTACTTTTATTTTATTTTGAGATAATTGAGTTTAATCATTTGTTGTGATTTTCAGACTGATCCAGGATTATCAAATTTTACGATTTTGATTGGTTAAAGGCAACAGGTGACTATCAGGTAATCTTGTGATGTGTTGGCACTACGCAGTCTCATGTAATTTTTCTTTTACATTATTTTGATTTTTTATTATGCAAATCGACTTTCATTTATAATTAAAAAATGTCAATCATATTAAAATTTATATGAATTTGATAAAAACTTATTTTTCAAAAAATTGTAAAAATGGGCTATTTTAATATGTAACACCCCATATGTGCTATGCATCTGATATTCCAAATATGTGAATATAAGTTTTGCATTTTTTAATATACTATTTTGCAATTTGAGGCTGTATCTGTTACTATAGCTGTCAATGACATCTAATATTTTACTTGTCAAAAATTCACCTATATAAGATTGTACAAAAGAATTCTTTATTTTATATTTGTATTGTCTATCCGATTTTAATATATATAAATTAAATTACAGTGGCCTATTTTATTATTGTGGACACTTTCAAAAATTTATACAGAGCTAAATATATAAGGTATCAAGCTAAAAATTAAATTATACATCCTTTAAATCTATACCTTTTAAATAAAAAAAAAAGTTTAAAAAATTTTATACTACAGTTTTTAAAATAATTAAGTATAAGTAAATTTTTAAATTTTTACATTTGACCGGTTTTCTAAATTTTAATATAGTTTTCATAATAAACAGAATTACTAAATATAGTAATAGATAAATTTAAATTTTTTATTAATAAACTAGCAATTTTTTTAAATAAATTTATTTAGTATAACAAAATGCACATATCTTTAAAATTTTATAATTTTTTAAAAAAATTTTAGTTAATCACTATATATAGTAATAAAAATTACTATATTTGGTAATTGATATAATTTTGAATTAAAAATTGCATTTTTATATTTAGAAATAATAACTACCTTAAATTTTTATAAAATTTTAAAAAATTTTGGAATTATATGTAATTTGTTATGCTAAATAATTTTTGCTTATTTTTGAAATTCAATTAGCTTAATAAAAAAATTTTTACTATGCAGTTATTTTTTTAATTAATTTTGTACAACAATAAAAACTGGTCAAACATAAAAATTTAAAATTTTATTTAAATTTAGTTATTTTAAAAACTGTAGCATAAAATTTTTTAAACTTTTTTTTATTTAAAAGGTATCCCTTACTTTGTAGAGGTTCGCAAGCAAATTTGTCTGTATAATTACTATAAATATACCTCTGATCTAGTTTTTTAATTATTTAAGATATTTAAATAAAATTTGGTATTATAATATTTAAAAACAAGGATTATATTTTTGAATAATTTAAACTTATATTATAAGACAAAAAGTTTATGTTGCTTATAAGCTGAAAATATTAAATTTTAAAGAAATTTTTTAACCAAAAAAAATTTTTACAATATTTTGGCGAATTCTTTAAATATTGGTTTTAAAAATATAGTTTCTTATACAACTTTGTAGTTTATATAAAGGATGACAACTTTCATTATTTGACTTTAAATGATTTACTTGTAAAAATTAGAACTTGTATTAGAAGTGAAAATTTTTTTTATAGACGGAAACATATAAAATTTGAGAAAACCTAAAGAAAAAATTCTATAGTAAAAGTTCCAAAACAAAAACTTTAAACTTTTATTACACCAAAGTTTTTTAATAATTTTAAAAAAATTTTATAATAAAGTTGATAAAACAGAACTAATATTATATTTTTTACTTAGAAAGTACATAGCTAAAATTAATATTTAAGGTTTTATTTAAAAAATTTAAAATTTTAAAATTTTTGCAGGCAAATATGCCTGCATAACAAATTAAGGGATAGATTTAAAGAATTTATAATTTAATTTTTAGCTTAATATCTTATATATTTAGCTCTGTATAAATTTTTAAAAAGTGTCCACAATAATATGGTAGGCCACTGTAATTATATATTATTTTTAAACATATATACAGTTAGACCTTTCTAAGTGCATATTCTATAAATGTATACCTTTTCTAAATGCATGCTCAAATGCTAGCCCAAATGTATATTTGATCTCTATAAAGGCATTTTTTCTTATTATTTTCTATATGCATATTATTAAAGGGTAGTTTCAAAAGTATGTATTTAGAAAGATCTAACTTTATATCTTTTAATAAAAAATAATACTGTACTTTAGGCCTTTGCATGGGCCAAAGCTACCTACAGGTACTCTAAGGCAGGGACCCAGAAAAATATTGATTTGATTTAGCAAAAGTTTATATCGATTTGGTCAAAAATATTAATTTATATCGATATGCCCATAAATGGCCAATAAGAATTTAAAATTTGGTATAACATTAAATAATGTAATCAGTATCTAAGTTTATATTTTTCGGGAAGTTAACAGAAATTTTGTTTGTTGATTGTCTACATCTCCGATACCTGCCGATAGTTTAGGTTGACCAAATTCATATAAATTATACTTTTAATTTTGCCCAAAGTGGTGTAGTTATACTGCATAAAAAATTGTAAAAATATTGATTTTTCTATAATTTGGCCTAAAAATATCGATTTATATTGATTCATATATATCAATATTTTTTTATGTTCCTGCTCTAAGGGTAGTACCACTAGGACCAGACTTGTGTATCAAATTACAAGCCCTAGGACAGAGTAGAGCTAAGAATCGCAGGCCCTTTATTATATGGATAGGGCTTGGGTACCAGTACTACCCGGCCCTTATACCCGTAGGGTAGTCTGTTATACATGCACATAACTATCCACCAATTAAAACTTATATTGATCAATAATTTTTTTTATAATAATTCTACATATACAATATGAATAGGTTGGCTCTTTAATTTTTCTTTAATTTTATTTCTATATATATATTTAATTTGGTTATTAAATATTGTTAATCGATTTTGAAATTCTAATAAATGCAAAAAAATAGTGCAGATAGTTTTTTTTTTATAACTTCAAAAATTTGTAAAAACTATCATTGTATAAAGTAGAAATATTAAATAAAGTGAAAACAGCGAATAAAGTAGAAATATCGAATAAAGTGGAAACGTCAAATAAAGTAAAAATGTCAAATAAAGTGGAAACATCAAATAAAATAGTGTAAAAAAAAATGTGATGTTTTTTTAAGTTTTTTTTACATTTTATACTATATATATTATATGTATTTATAGTATACTGCAGATTATGCATCAAATGGGCTTAATAATTTTTTTATCTTTTTTTTTTTTTATATTAAGACCATGAGTACTCATGAATGTTATGTGTCATTTCACAACTCATGTCAATTTTAAAATGACACATGTCAATTTAAAATTGTAAATTGACATATGTCAAATAATAATTAATATTTTTTTATATTAAGCCCATGGGTACTCATGAATGTTATGTGTCACTTCACAACTCATGTCAATTTTAAAATGACACATGTCAATTTAAAATTGTAAATTGACATATGTCAAATAATAATTAATATTTTCACCCCGGCTCTGACCCTTCTGATCCAGTCATGTGCAACGTAATACAAACAGAGATCACATGACTTTTGGGTTTTTGCACTTTGACCAATGGCTAGGTTATACGAAATTCTAGTCACATGATCTGTACAACAATAATCGCCCAATCAAAATTTGAATCTGAAATAAGTTCAAATTAAACTACAAAATAAGCTACCCACGATTGACAATAATCGCTACATAGTAAAGTCCAAATTCTACTATGCAAATCGATTAAAATCGATTAAGTAACTTTATTTGGAAGAACAAAATACATATACAGTAAAATTTTTAGCAAAATTGGTGAACATTTTATTATTTGACTTTTAACTTTTACTTTTGATGAAAAAATTAAAATTTTTTTTAAAAAAATATATTTGACGAACGTCAAAGTTAAAAGTCAAATAATAAAATATTTACCAATCTTGCAAAAATTTTACTATATGTGTATTTGTTCTTCCAATAAGGTTACTTAATCGATTTTAATCGATTTTTATAGCAAAATTTGGACTTTACTATGTAGCAACTACTTGCAATCGTTAAAAAACCTCTTTGGTTTTTTAGTGATCGCAAGTAGTTGCTACATATGAAAGTCCTAATTCTACTATGCAAATCGATTAAAATCGATTAAGTAACCTTATTTGGAAGAACAAAATACATATACAGTAAAATTTTAGCAAGATTGATGAATATTTTATTATTTGACTTTTAATTTTTACATTTGTCAAATATATTTTTTTAAAAAAAATTTTAACTTTTTTATCGAAAGTAAAAGTTAAAAGTCAAATAATAAAATGTTCACCAATATTGCTAAAAATTTTATTGTATATGTATTTTGTTTTTTCAAATAAGATAAGGTTACTTAATTGATTTGATCGATTTACATAGTAAAATTTGGACTTTACAATGTAGCAACTACTTGCAATTGCTAAAAAACCAAAAAGGTTTTTTAACAATTGCAAGTAGTTGCTACATAGTAAAGTCCAAATTTTACTATGCAAATCGATTAAAATCACTTAAGTAATCTTATATGGAAGAACAAATACACATACAGTAAAATTTTTAGCAAGATTTTGATGAACATTTTATTATTTGGCTTTTAACTTTTACATTTGATAAAAAAATTAAAATTTTTTTTAAAAAAATACATTTGACAAATGTAAAAGTTAAATGTCAAATAATAAAATATTTACCAATCTTGCAAAAATTTTACTATATGTGTATTTGTTCTTCCAATAAGGTTACTTTAATTGATTTGATCGATTTACATAGTAAAATTTGGACTTTACAATGTAGCAACTACTTGCAATTGCTAAAAAACCAAAAAGGTTTTTTAACAATTGCAAGTAGTTGCTACATAGTAAAGTCCAAATTTTACTATGCAAATCGATTAAAATAGATTAAATAACCTTATTTGGAAGAACAAAATACACATAAAGTAAAATTTTTAGCGAGATTGGTAAATATAAGGTAAGTATAGGTATTATGGCGCAAGTAACTTTAACGGCAGTTATCACGTGATCTAATGATCAGAATCAATTGATTTTGCTATCATTCGATTCATCATATCAAGACAAATCGAATGATACCAAAATCGTTTGATTCTGATTACTAGATCATATGATATTGCAAATTAAAAAAAAAAAGAAAAAAATCAACAAATTATTATACGTGTACCAAATTATAGTACACATATGATATCTTGTGATCTAGTAATCAGAATCGAATGATTTTGGTATCATTCAAATCATCTCAGTGAGCTGAGTTAAATGGTACCAGAATCAATTTATTCTAATCATTACACCACAATTTACTAGCAATAAAAGATTAAAATTTAAAAGACTAAAAAAATAACTTTAATACGTTGTTAACAAATTTTTTATTAAGTAAATCGACTTTCATTAATAAGACAATTTTATTAATCGTTATATGTTTTACTTACGTTTAAATTTTCATAAAAATTAGATAATTTTTTATTAATTAATTATTGGGTGTTATTTTATTAAGACATGTCGCCATGGCGACCCTGTGATTGACCAATCAAAATCGATCACGTGATTCA
>QKWP01001527.1:8793-45809 GCA_003550325.1 Gigaspora rosea
GTGCTGAACAAGTTTACTTAGTGCATTTTGTTAGAATTAATTAATAAATATTTGTGAATTATAAGATTTTATAAAATTTTATTAATAAAATTCTATAAAATCTTATGATTCATAAAATTTTACTAATTTATTCTAACAAAATGCACTAAGTAAACTTGTTCAACGCCAAAAAATACATATAAATATATTCGGACTCAGACCAGTCTGCAGACTTCGGACCAGATCCAGACCAGACTCAGACTTGACTAAAAAGTCTGAATATAAAAGTCTGAGTCCGGTCCGAAAATCAGACCAGACTCAGACTTGACTAAAGTCTGGTTCGAGTCCGGTCTGTAGGAGCACTACTTCAACACTGTTTAGCTTCTTCTACAGTTTCTGCTGTCTGACAGTGAGCATGGCTTTCTCTTGCAAGATGGTTTTTTTGTTGCGAGGACTTTCAAAAGACTTAGCATTGGACGTTTTATCTTGTGTATGTGATATATGTTTAGCATATCGTTCTCATTCTTGCCAGTTTTTAATTTCACGAAGCGGTTCACGTGTTATATTTGTACAGTCAACTCTGGATATAACGAACCTCGTTATAATGAACTCTGGATATAATGAACTCAAAATTTTAAATTTTCTTAATAGTTCGGTATAAAAAAGCTATGGTTTCTTAAGAAAACATAGTAATTTTTTATAGTGAACTTTTTTTTTGGCCAGACTCAAGGGTTCAGTATAGAAAGAGTTGACTGTAATTGAATTCATTTTTCCATATTTGTGTTAGAAGAAGTATAAAAAAAAATGTGTTGACAAATATTTTTTGTAAGTATTTATAGTTTACGAAGTTTATGCAGTGTAATCTAAAAGTGAAATGCATTATACTTACTTTATTATTGTATTTAGCATTGTTGTATATATTGTTATTTGCACAATGGTTTTAGGACTGTGCAACAAAAAAAATTTATTTTTGGTCGTTGAATTTTAACTCAGAAAAATTTGATAGTCATGTGATTCAATCAAATGACAATACAGTTAGACGTTATTAGTTTATATGTTAAAATCGTTCAAGAAAAATTTTGTTTGAGTACCATTGGTGGTTTCTTTTTGCTGAGCTGACTTATAAGAGTAAAAATTTGACCAAATTAAATAAAAATTTCAATAAACTTACATGTTAAAAATTTTGAAATTTGAAAAATCTATATTAAAATATTGCTTTCAAAAATTTTCTTGTCCCTGCTTACACTATATGACTGCCTTATTAATAGTCATGATTTTGTGTTGGTTTTAGTCACGAGTTCATATGTTAGCCAATAATCTTATTGGAATCGACACGGATTAGCCCAATGCTTATATTTAGAGTTCCGAAGTTCAGTTCAGTTCAGTTTAATAGAGATTCAGGTTCAGGTTCAATGAATCTGAACCTGCTCTAAAAGTTCAATACTGAACTGAACCTGAATTTAAAATTATTGAACATGAACCTGAACCTGAACTTAAAAAAAGTTCAGTTCAGATTCAGTTCAAGGTTCATGAACATGTTCAGGTTCATAATATATACACATGTTTATCTAAATCACAAAGTTAGAATCAATTAGTAAAATTTAGAAAATCATAGAAATTTGTATAATTTTATTAATAAAATTATACAAATTTCTATAATTCTCTAAATTTTACTAATTGATTGTAACTTCTTACACTAAGTAAACTTGTTAAGCCCCAAAAAATACATCAACCCAGCATATTTTATTTTACTTTTCTTAAAATTTGAAGAAAAGATACTTAATTTTGAAAATTTTTATCAAAAATTCAAAATTAAGTATCTTTAATGCAAATTTTAAGGAAAATAAAATAAAATATACCAATATGATGTATTTTTTGGTGCTAAACAAGTTTACTTAGATCAAGAAGTTATGATCAATTAGTAAAATTTAGAGAATCATAGAAATTTGTATAATTTTATTAATAAAATTATACAAATTTCTATGATTCTCTAAATTTTACTAATTGATCATAACTTCTTGATATAAGTAAACTTGTTTAGCACCAAAAAATACATCATATCGGTATATTTTATTTTATTTTCCTTAAAATTTGCGTCAAAGATGCTTAATTTTGAATTTTTGATGAAAATTTCCAAAATTAAGCATCTTTTCTTCAAATTTTAAGAAAAGTAAAATAAAATATGCCGATTTGATGTATTTTTTGGTGCTTAACAAGTTTACTTAGTGCAAAAAGTTATGTTCAATTAGTAAAATTTAGAGAAATATAGAAATTTGTAAAATTTTATTAATAAAATTATACAAAATGCTATGATTTTCTAAATTTTACTGACTAATTTATACTTCTCACTCTAAGTAAACTTGTTTAGTATCAAAAAATACATATATTTTTATTTAGATTCAAACTAGTTTGCAAAATTTGAACTAGCTCAACCAAACTACTACCAAACTTATGATTGAGTTTGAGTTTAGTATAAAGTTTTAATAATAAAATTTAGAATTTGAGTCTGGTCTGGACCAAACCAAATCCGGACCCTAACCTAGAATTACTAGTTCATATGAACACCAGACTGAACCTAAACATGTTCATGAACTTATGAACTAAACCTGAACTGAACCTGAACTAGCTCTAAATGTTCAATACTGAATTTGAACCTGAACCTGAACTTGACCTAAGTTCAGTTCAGTTCAGGTTCATAGGAACACTACTTATGTTTGTAACTCGTATAATGGAAGTTACCATCGGCTATAGAGATCAATATGGATCAGTCTGATGTTTATATTTGTAACTTGTGTAATGACAGATACGTTGATTGACCATCAATTATTTTAATATATAGATTTCATAAAATGTATCCATTTTTAATATTAACTATAAATTATAAATACTTAGCTTTGTAAAAATAAAGCTTCTAATAAAATTACCAAAAAATAAGTATTTTAAATATAAAAATGTGATGAATAATATGTAAAAAAAATGTTTAATGTGCACATAGAACATGTCAGATAAATAAAGTTTAGCTTCAATAATATAAAGAAAATAGCTGATCAAGTTATTACTATAATTATATACTAGTTATATCATTTTTATTTTAATAGTATTAGCTATGATAACAGTTTACCACGTGATACTACATGATATACCAAAACATAGAGCCAATAAAAGGCTATATCAGCAAAACTTAATAAAAACATCTATTATGTATAGGTATATAAATAGTAAATAATACTACTAAAATCTGATATTTATGTATTTTTACACCCTTTTTTGATAATTTCATACTGTTAATGTAGACACTTTTTTTAAATTTTAAAGATATCTCGGTATCTACCTAACCAAATTTTTTTGTTTAAATTCTGTTATCTTCTACAACTAAAATAAAAAAAAAGTTTATTGAATTTAATTAGATGGATGCTATGATATTATCGATCAAAGTTTTTGCAAAATTTTAAATGTCTAACTGTACAAAGTAGTGATATAGGCTAGTATTCTGCAAAAGATCCAGGTCCGGTCTGGGTCCAGTCCGGTTTGTTGACAGACCGAGTTCAGACCCTTGATTTATCAGAATCAATACAGGTTTGGACCCATACAAAAATTCGCTCAGGTAATACCAGGTCTGGTCCTATAAAATAATACTGATTGCTAATTGGCTGATAAAAAAATATATAAGTTAAAATACTGTAAAAAATATCTTATTTTGCATATGCGCCATAGCGCATCTCATTACTGCTGTTTTGTTTTCTTTGTTAATGACCTAATATTTTTTTGGATCTTTTTAGTGTTTTTTTCAGCACTTCCAAGTCATTCTTGTAGTAGTTTTATGGCGTTCTTGTGGTCGTCTCTTGTGTTATAGTGCTTCTATAGCAGTAATTCTATGACATTACAGTAGCTCTATAAAATTATGGTAGTTATACAAATTTCATTCCTATAACAGTGTCCAATATTAAATATTCTATTAACACCACTATGCTAATTTTTATGTTTCTTTTCAACTTCAATCCCATTAAGGTAACAAAGCCATATATATATTTATTATATTCAACTCTAATTTCATTCCAATAACAACTTCTAACACTATTTGTTCTATTAATGCCCATCCATCTTTTTTGATTTTTAAAAATAAGTATATTCTTATGTTCGTCCTTTTTAGCTCTATTTCCATTAAACTAACAATATCCAACATTATATTTTCTAGTAGCATGCTCTATTTCTGCTGAATACCTTATATTCATTGTTCAACTACAATTCTATCAACACTACTATATTTGCTGATTTTTGGTAAGGGGCATGCCATTTATTACATAATATTTATTATGAATACATGGTCAGAAGTAGTGATTACATCTATATATTATATTAATTAATCAGAATTAGATAAAATGATCATACTATATATGGGTAGAGGTGGCTACTAAGTAAAAAATATTCCATAATAAATGGCATGCCCCTAATAAATGAATGCCTTTATGTTCATCTTTTTCAAGATAACAAATTCAATATTATATATTCCAGTAGGTGTTCTATTTCTGTTGAATGCCTTATGTTGATTTTTTCAATTCCAATTATATTTTGATAATATATTTCAACACGATTTGCTGATTTCAAAAATAATATTATAAAGGGCTTATTAACAAAGTGACATAGCGACCATTATTGTATAATCAGATAAGTTTATGATCAATTTGTAAGTTTAACCTTTATAGATTTTTGGTAGTCTTTAAAATTTCTGATTAGACAGATTGTTTTTGATTAATATCATGATCGCATATTATTATTGTTAAAACAACTATGATAATTTAGAGGTTGGAATCGGTCAAATTTTTTGTGATCGGTCATTGATCGAACATGTACAAAACAAATCGATTAATGATTGATTATATACTTTGATCAGTCCAAATTGGTAATTAATTAATGATTGATTATGTACTTTGATCAGTCCAAATTGGTTGATCAGTCAAGATCATTTGACTGATTAAACGATTTTGATCAGTCAAAATTGTTTAATTGATTATGATCGATTATATATTTTGATTGGTTAATTACTTAATCGGTCAAATTATTAGATCAGTCATAATTTATAACTGATCATATTGTTTTTTTTTGCTTTTCTCTTTTTTGGCTGTCATCCCCCAAACGTCTTAAAAGCTAGTATCATCCCAATAGATCAAGTGCTTAATCAAATTCATTAATTATCTAATTATTTAAAAAAAATATTAATTAAAAAAAAACATTAAATTAAAAAAAAATATAAAAAAAACCATTAAATTAAAAAAAAAACATTTAAAAAAAATAAATTTACCAGGAATGTAGTCATACTTATATAACAGAGTGTATAATTAACCACTAGCAAAATCCTGCTTTTAATTAGGTATAAGATAATGGGCTATGCTAGTATAACTGGATTTGATATTTGTGTTGCTTTAAGATAGCCGTAATGAAACAAAATCAGATAAGAACATTCCACGTTTTTCTGAATTTATATTGATTTTGAATTGGCATATATTATTTCTCAATTTTTACTAATTGTGAAATGACCCAGGTCAATTCATGATACAGATAGCAATGTAATAAACTACTGATAATAATTACATATTATATAATTTATTAATAACGTATAATTTATTAATGACAATAAAAATTGCACATTTTATCAATGAGATTAATAATAATTATTGTCACAGCCGATGCTGAAGTTGGCTAATGCTGAAGCTTTGACCTACTTTGATATAAAATTTTAAATTTTTTTTGGACGTTTTTTTCGCTTTTGTCTTATAGAATTAGAGTAGGGTTTGGGTGTAGATTTTATATTTATAGAGTATACATCAGCAAATTTATAATAGCGTAATCTTACGTAAGATCTTACGAACCGTAATATAAGCAAAATATTACGTAATATATTTCGAAATATTTCGAAATATCAAATTTTCGAAATATTACGAAAGTAATTTCGAAATATTTCGAAATAGGTTACGAAATATTTCGATCTCTTTCAAAATATTTTAGGACTAGGAAACCAAGCTGGATTAGAATTAGTAGATCTGTAACCTGGATCGCGCGTTAGACTGATTTTTCGAAATAGTTCAAAATAGTTTGATGATATTCAAATTCTGTACTACAAGATTAGATTAGATCTTTTGTTTATAACTAGATCTTCTATTTTGGTTTTTTTCGCTTTTTTGTTTTTATTTCGTTTCGTTCATTTCATTTTTTTGTTTTCGTTTCATTTTTTGTTTTCATTTTTCTATTTTTTTTATTTTTTAATTTTTTTAATTTTATTTTTTATTTCAGCACCTTTGCAAGAAGACATACAACTTTTTGAAACCTTGCGCATGTTTACTCAGACTTCTGACACTTTCAAGAACACCAAGAACGCTTCTTTAGAAAAATGATTTAGTTAGGCGCAAGTTTTCACAAGGTTTTGCAAGTTTGTGCAAGTTTTCACAAGGTTTCGCGTCATTTATTTTTTCATTTTGTGTTTTTTGTTTTTGTTTTTTTTTGTTTTATTTTAAAATTTTTATTATTAATTTATTTTATTTCGGCACTTTGCAAGAACAGAACCCTTACTTTCGCAAAAAAAACAACCCAGACTTTTTCGGCACTTTGCGACTTTTTTGACATTTTGCAAGAACATTAACACGGCTTTTACAATTTTAGAATTTGCAAAAACGCAAACTTTTATGAAGATTTGGGCTTCGTTTATTTTTTTTTATTAGTTTGCTTACACTTTTGGTTTTTTTGTTTTTTTTTTTACTTATTTTTTTAATTTTTATTTTAGTTTATTTATTACTAACTCCTTCGAACCTTTGCGACTTTCCTTAGCAATTTGCAAGAACACCAACACTTCTAAGAAATGTTTTTTATTTTGAAGTTTTTAGAAAAAGAGTGCGAAACGAAGTTTATAGCCAAAACAAAAGAAGTAGTCAAAGCGAAGACAATAGAAAACAAAGAAGCGAAGATAATAGCTAACTGTAGGTGAACGAAAATAAGTGTGTAGGGCTAGTTTTTTGTATATAGTGATAGAATTAGATGCGAAGAAGTGAGAAAGTAGTTAAAATAATATATAATAATGTAAAACAATACTGTAAAAAATGTATAATAATTAAAATATAATATATAATATAATATGTATAATATATAATAATAATAAATAAAAAAATAATAATAAATAAAAAAATGTAAAATTTTATAGTAAATTGCGAAACCTTGCAAAATAAAGTGAAAACCTGTAAAAAAGCATGATTATGTGAATATGTATATCATTTGTTTATTTTTTAAAAAATTTAAAAAATTTGCGAAAATTTGCCAAATATTGTGAAACAATGCGAAAAGATCCAAAATATTGCGAAACAATGCGAAAATATCAAAATATTACCTCCTGCACGCATTAGTTTATTGATATGCACATTGTTGTGATTTATTTCGAATTATTGTGATGTAATATTGCGTAATTTTTTACATATGTATTTCGTAATATTCCATAATTGATAATTGCGAAAGATTTCACGTCGATTCGTAATTCTTGCGCAAGTTTTCGGGCCGTAATAACTTACGTAAGATTACATTTATATAATTCGCTGATGTATGTGGATTTTAGCAAAGCTTATAGTTTTCTAATCGAGACCCCTGAGCTTCAGCATCAGCTGTGACAATTATTAATAATAATATTGATATTTGCATTGATCTTTTTCATTGATATTTATAAAGATAATTCTTTATTGTTCATGCATTATCTTTTTTTTTATTATATTTAAATCAATCTTTATTGTCTTGTATTACATATTTTTTTCTTTAACGCATTATTGATTTGCAAGGATATGACTTTATAACTTGTGAAATTCATTATAATGATGTCTAAAAATGCTAAAAAATTCTTTATCTTCAGTGTAACTCAAAATTTAAACTAATACCTTTAAGGTTTTTTGTATTGGATAACTATACATAAGGACGAAAGCATTTTGGGTTCTAAAACCCGAAATTAAAATTTGAAGACGAAATTGTTTTTGACCTATTTTACTTTAAAGATGAAATTATTTGATACTTTTTT
The DNA here is from genome assembly GCA_003550325.1 of Gigaspora rosea. Lineage (NCBI taxonomy): Eukaryota > Fungi > Glomeromycota > Glomeromycetes > Diversisporales > Gigasporaceae > Gigaspora > Gigaspora rosea. The sequence goes on from QKWP01001527.1 coordinate 16,817, forward strand.
TGAATAAATGAAATTATAAGGAACATATCTATATAAATTTTATTTGTTCTTCTTTATAAAAAATTTTAATTTTCTCTAATAAAGACGAAATAGGGCTTTTTCAAAAATCAATTTCAGTGGCATTACTAGGTATAACAGAAGAAATGCACATGCCTACATGACAATTAAAAAAGCATTTAACTTTGAATTTAATGTGCTAACCTGAACCAAGAAGGAGTTCAGATTGTGAGCACATTAAATTCAAGGCCCGATGCTCTGTTATTGCATGCAAAACATTAAATTATTTTCTTTTTATTTATAATAAATAAATTACTTAGCTTAATTGAGTATATTTGGCGTATAAATAGTATATATAATCTAAATTTATCATTAAAAAGAAAACAAAATAATGTAAATAATATATAGAAATTGTGATCAGTCAAATTTTTTGTGATTGGTCATTGATTGAACATGTGCAAGATAAATTGATTAATAATCAATTATGTGCTTTGATCGGTCAAAATCATTTGATTGGTCAAAATCATTTGATCGATCATATTCGATCATGTATTTTGATTGGTCAATATGCTTAATCAGTCAAATTGTTAGATTGGTCATAATTTATGACCAATCATATCATATATTAAATCCATATATCACTATAATCAAAGTTATTTTCCAGCTAATTAAAAGTCAAGATTATGTGTTTGTAACTCTTTAGTAGAAAAATAGTGTTATAGCCCTAAATTGATGGTGTCATTATTAACTTATCTTTTTATAACTTATTATATAATAAGTTATTATGCTTTAATGCTTTTAATTAGTCATACATACATACCATGGTCAAAATGTTAAGACTAATATATCGGTGAGCAAATTTTGATCAGAAATGTCATCACAATTTAACAATTGTTTTTCACGATATTATTCTCACTCAGATCATATTAACACTTTCTTTATTAAATATTATAAAAATAGCAATAGCAAACTTATTTAAAAAAACTTAGAAAAGTACTTATAAAAAACTTTTTTTATTGACCAGGATGGCAAAGAGATAATATTCGTAGTATACTTTTGATAAAGTAGCAAGTTAGATCCCATCTTATGATATAGTGCATTCAACTCATTGGCCAGAGTGTAGCGACGGTCCCTAAGTTTCTATGCGAAGTGATACAAAAATTACCTTCCTGATGTGCTTCAATTGTAAAAATCTTGACAAATTTTACTTTTTTGATATACTTGCATATTGTAATATAGTAACTTTTAGGCAAGTAACTATATCACTTGATTTAACATGTAAGAGGGTAAGGAATGTGAAGATAAAGAGAAAATATAAAGAAAAAAAATAAAATAATAGAATATAAAATATAAGATTTATAATCAAAGGATAATATCAATTTATTAGATATAATATTTTTAAGTACAAATATTTTTATAAAGGAAAAGAATTAAAGGATAGAACCTTTTTAGAAAAGAAGATTTGTAAGGAACAAAACCTACTCTGCCTTGGGAGAAAAGGCAGGGTTTATATATCTGTAAAAACTTGAGATTTTTACAATAATGTATTAAGATAACGTTCTAATATAACGTACTAAGATAACATATTAAGATAACGTACTATAATAATGTACTAAGATAACATACTATGATAACGTACTAAGATAATGTACTATGATAACGTACTAAGATAACGTACTATGATAACATACTAAGATAATGTACTATGATAACATACTAAGATAACGTACTATGATAACGTACCAAGATATTATACTATTATAGAAGTTATAGTGAAAATAGCTTCTTTTTAAGAACGGAGAAAAGTGTTTCTACTAAAACTAATACTACAAATTTGGTTGGTTCAATAAAATTTGTACTACTCTATAATATTTTCCTAATGCTAATATACTAAAATTATACAAATATAACACTATTCCTTCCTTCAAAAATTTTGCTCTGCAAAATTTAAGAAGTTAGTAATAGTTTTAAGAATAATAATAAAATTAAAATAATAAGTAAATAAATAAAATAAAATAAAAATAAAGTATATTATTATTTTAAAAGAAAAAATTGTAGTGCAGATGCTGCAATCGTGACCCGTTAGCAGAGTTTACAGTCCATCAGCGGGTATCAAACCTATGACTGCTGGCAACAGCCATATGCTTTATACCACTCTTCTACAGTAATTAATATATAAAAATTTTTGATTGTAGTATTTATAAGTATTCAAATTTGCTAAATTAAGCAATAAGCATTAAGGGTAAAATTTAAAGTTTGTGTAATATAAGGAGTAATAACGAGGGAAAAAAAATTTCTTTTAACGAAAGAATACCAACAATAACAACAATATTAACAAAACCAATAATAATAATAATAATATCAATAATAATAATAATAATAGTTTATAATTATCGAACAACTCGTTCCCAAAGAAGAAATAATAGTAATGTTTTGTTTGGTGTAATTAATACACTTCAAGGAGAGAATAGGAGGTAAAATAGAATAATAATATTTATAATATAGTATAACATTAATAAAAATATAATTTAATAGATTGTTAAGAGAAGTAAGAAGATTAAGGAGAAGGATTGCAGAGCTAGAAGAAGAATTAGAAGAAAGAAGAATTCGTGCAGTAGAGTGGTGACAGAAAATTGGCAGCGAGAGGAGAGATATTCAAGATTGAGTACAGAAAGAAATAGGTTGAGGGTTCAAGTAGAAGATTTAAAAGATAGATTAAGGGAAGCAAGAGTGGGAAGAAACAATTAGTTATTATATATATATATATATATATATATTTTTTTTTTATAAATAAAATAAAATAAAATTGAATAATTTTCGATAAAAAGAAAAAGAAAGGCTGATAAAAAAATTTTTGATCAAAATTAAGTCGAAAGTGTAATTTACTTTAGCGAAAAGTATAAAGCGAAAATTTAAAAAATATAATCGAAAAGAAAATTATTTGTAAAAAAAATATATCGATAAAAATAATTAAAAGAAACAACAAAAAAAAATAAAATAAAATCTTTAAATTAATTTGACGAAAAGTGAACAAAAGTTTAAAAAGTATAATCGATGAAGTAGGTAGCTACTAAAATTCATTTGCAAATAGCAAATAAAATAATCGTTTGAAAAAAAATATAATCAAAAAAAAATAATTGTAAAAAAAAATATTAATACTTGATCAGAGTGCTAATAAATAAAATCGATAATAGAAAAAAATTCGAATAGGGGTGGTTAACCAAAATATGACGATGAATTAAGAGGAATAAAATAAATAGATAGTCCATATATCCACATTAAATACAAAGCTTAATCAAGCCTCAATTCACCAAGAATTGGAAAAAAAAATAATAATAATAAAAATAAATTTCAAGATTCCCGCCTTAATTCAAAATTTGGATCCAAAAAAAATAATAAATAATAAACCAAAAATTTCAAGCATTATAGCCTCAATTCCTATTGAATTGGATAAACAAAAAAAATATTATAAAGGAATTCCAAAAAAAAATAATAATCCACAATTACAAGCATTTTTAGCCTCAATTCCTATAGAATTGGAAAATTTCACAATTTTAAAAAAAAAAAAAAAATCCAAAATAAAGAACCTTTATGCGATGGATAAAGGGTTATAAGATATAAAGATGATGGCTTTATATTCAAAAAAAATAATATCAGTTTAAAAAAATACTCTTTTATATTCAATGTTATTCAAATATGAATGGTGAAATTGTAAATAGGGCTCATGTTCCCTAAATATAAAAGAAAATATAAAATAAAAATAATAAAAAAAAGTTAAAAAATTAAAATTTCCATTAATCCAAGCTATTAAATCCAAAAATTAAAGTCCAAAATCAAATTTTAATTCAAAAGAATATAATTAAAATATAAATTATATAATTGTTAAAAATGAATTATCAAAATTATAAATAAATAAATTTTCATAATTATTTTGTTTAAGAATTGAATATAGAGTTGTAAGAATTTGATAAAGTATATTTTGTTTTAAAAGTCTCTTTTGTTTCTTTGTTTCCAAAAATAATAAGCTTTGGGATTAAAAGAAAACTATTTTATTTTTAAAAAAAATAGTTTATAATAATAAAAAGGATTTAATAAAAGCAAGAAACAAGAAAATTAATAATAAAAAATAATTTAAAGAATATAAGTTTTTAAATAAGATTGTATATAGTATGTAATAAAAGGGCTTGTAAATGAATAAAAGTTGGTTTCGTGTAACATTGCTCAAAATTAAAGGTCTATACAGTTCCAACTAGTATGAGTATTTTGAGCTTTGTATAACCAAAAAAAGACTTTTGTATAACTCAAAAGAAGCTTTGTATTACAACAAGAGAAAGAGTGAAGAAAGTTTTTCAAAAAAAACAAAATTTGTTAATTAAATACAAAAAGAAGAAAAGCAAGAAAAGAAAAGAAAAAGAAAGAAAACAAAGAAAAAGAATGAACTAAAAAGAAGAATAAATTTTAAATAAAGGTTGGAAATCACAGACACAAAGAGTTACAGGTTCTGTCGTCGTCGCCAAAACTGTAATATAGTAACTTTTAGGCAAGTAACTATATCACTTGATTTAACATATAAGAGGGTAAGGAATGTGAAGATAAAGAGAAAATATAAACAAAAAAATAAAATAATAGAATATAAAATATAAGATTTATAATCAAAGGATAATATCAATTTATTAGATATAATATTTTTAAGTACAAATATTTTTANAAAAAAATAAAATAATAGAATATAAAATATAAGATTTATAATCAAAGGATAATATCAATTTATTAGATATAATATTTTTAAGTACAAATATTTTTATAAAGGAAAAGAATTAAAGGATAGAACCTTTTTAGAAAAGAAGATTTGTAAGGAACAAAACCTACTCCGCCTTGGAAGAAAAGGCAGGGTTTATATATCTGTAAAAACTTGGGATTTTCACAATAATGTATTAAGATAACGTTCTAATATAACGTACTAAGATAATGTATTAAGATAACATACTATAATAATGTACTAAGATAACGTACTATGATAACGTACTAAGATAATGTACTATGATAACGTACTAAGATAACGTACTATGATAACGTACTAAGATAATGTACTATGATAACGTACTAAAATAACGTACTATGATAATGTACCAAGATATCATACTATCATAGGAGTTATAGTGAAAATAGCTTCTTTTTAAGAACGGAGAAAAGTGTTCTACTAAAACTAATACTACAGATTTGGTTAGTTCAATAAAATTTGTACTACTCTATAATATTTTCCTAATACTAATATACTAAAATTATACAAATATAACAATCTATATGATGTAAATCTTATCAGAAATGAAATTTGGAAATTTTTTGTCTGTCCGCACGTGTGTCTATATTTGTGCTTTTAATGTTACCAACATATGCATATTAACGCGTTTGTGTAATATGATAAACATCATATGATGAGCTCCGGACATATAATGCTACGCATTAGCCTAGTTATATACAAAATCAATTTTTTTTTTATAATAGTGAGTTCAAGCCCATGCTATAGTGAATTTAGTACACACAACACATAAAGTAGTAGGTTCAAGCCCACACTTTGGTGTGGTACATTCAACTCATTATGCATAACAACTAGCAGGGCGCTAGGTGATATAAATGAGAAAAAGTAGGAGGGCTAGAAGCCAGCTTATAATCGGGCATTAAAAAGAACAAGTGACAAGACAAGCAAAATAAAAAAGCACTAGGATTTACCATATATTCCTAGAAAAAGAAACAAAAACAAACAAAAATTGGAAACTGTTATACTTACTGGTATTTTTAATACAGTATTAGTTCCAATTTCAGGGTTCAAATCTCTATTCCCAGGTTTATTCATAATTCTAGTAACTTACTAGCTGTAAACCCGTGCAATAATGCACGGGAAAACTATTTTTAAATATTAAATTAATAATATGCTTTTTTTTTTAGATAATATTAAATAAATCTGTGATTGGTTTTAATAAACTCGGGCTTGGTTTGAATAAACCCGAGCTTTGTTCAATAAATATTCTTTTGGTTCAAATAAACCCAGGCTTGGTTTAAATAAATCTGAGCTTGGATTATATAAACCTGGGCTTGGTTTAAATAATCAGGACCCTGAAATATATAGAGAGGAGTAGGGTTTTAGTTTGCTTATTTTTGGTCTTTTTTGTACAGATTATTTCCTTTTATAGGGGATGTCTAAAGCGGAGTCAACTTATATTTCTTATTAATTTTCTCAATTAACTTTAGGGTTAGAGTCATTCTATATTAGAGTTGGTTTAGGTTTTAGGTAGTTATATATAGGCAAAATTAGGGAGCTGTCGTAAATTAGATAATTTCCATCACTTAAAGGGCTACACCCACCCACCGGGTGCATCTATGTACACACCAAAATTGAAGGCCGATAACCACAAGCCGGACTAGCCGACTCGGCGAGGCAGATCTGCATGATCCGATCTGATGTCTCCAGCCAATAATGAATTACTTTGAAATTTTCACAAGTAACTTATTAAATATTGGAGAATAAAGTTACACTTTCGGATTTTCTACTAACATATAAATTTTAATGTTCGTCTTATATAACGTAAAAAAAAAAAATTAGAATTTAAACGTACAAGTCGAAACTTTAATAGAATTTTTGCAAAAAATCGAGCGTAACTTTTTAGAGATGACTTCAGTGAAGAGTTTTCAATTAAAAGAAATTAGAAAAATAAGTACAATATCAAGGCAGGTTCATTAGAATTTCTTATTACTAATTAAATATATGTAATATGATATTTAATCGATTATTTTAAATTCACTGATTAAAATCTGATCATAGTAAAATTATTAGTATTGTTGACATAATTTTGATTTACTTAGTTGAGTTACCACCCTAAGCCAATATGATTATGTATTACGTTACATTAAAAATTAATTTTAATGTTAACTTTTTTCTTATTTATTTTATTTTATTTTTTATTCTTACTTTCTTCGGAAGGTATATTACATTCATCATATAGAGAAATATTGAAATTTCTTTTTACCCCCGCATCCACAATTGATTCTAAATTAGATTCGTTAATTCTATTTTTTACACTTTGATCATACCGATCCCAAACTTTTTTGACAGCGCTAACCCAATCTTCAAAAGTAACATTAGGAATCTTTTCAGGCTCCTTATTCTTTTGAATAAGATTACTGTATAGAACCGGCATTGGATAGAACTTTTGGATCACTGCAAAAATATGCTTACATGCCATTCCTCGAAACTTGAAGTCCGGACAAGTACATTCAAGGTGTACTGGTTTAATATCAGTATCTTCTTGTATATTATTTTTTATATTAACTTCATGACTGCCATTTGTTAATGATTTTACAAAATAGCTTTTATCACTAGGTAGAGTAAAAATTTCCAAGTGCAAGCTCACGACGTCGTTGTTCTTTTTGGCGAGGTTTCATTCTTCCAATCAATAGATGTGCAGTTTCACATTCAAATTCTGAATCTGTTAGGGCGGCCCGTAATGTCCAAATTAAAGTATCAATTCGGTGATTCTGTTTAGCCCCAAAGTAGGTATATTTTAGCTTTTTATGCCAAGCTTCAATAAAGTTTGTCGTGTTCATTTCCTGATGCTCATGCAAACGGTATGCATCAATCCATTTTTCATAATTTTTTAGATATTCTCCTTTCACATATTCTACCCAACTAGTTTCACCAAAAGATACCCACCGAGTAAAGTAATCATTAAATCGGCCTTGTACTTGTGATGCATTTTTAATTCTCATTATGGTTCCGAGTTCATCAAGTGCTGTTTTTTGTATCACTTGTTTTTTTGTTTGTTTGAGATTAAAAGTACTGTCAGAATTTATTTTTTCTTCTTGTGCTTCAAAACAGTTACTGTCTCCTTTAATTTTACTTTTATTTTTTTGCCAGGCATTTTTTATATGCCATTGGCAAAGCAAAATTATAGCTTCGGGATATACAGTATGAACAGCATTTTGTTGTGCATCATCGCAGTCAGAAAGAAAGGTATGAGGTTTCTATTCCCGATTTTGATTTTTAATTGATTCTAGCCAAAAAATTAATGTTTCTTTTGCCTTTTTTTCTGAAATCAAATGCGCTACAGGTACACCTTGTCCACCTTCATAATCGCATACAAGCAAAGTAAAGAGATTTGTCTTGCATGATGTTGTTCCATAGGTTCTATCCAAATATACAGTCTGTGCACTTTTCAATTTTAACATATTTTTTTGAAATTCAGTTTGGAATCCAAACATAAAGCCCAAGGACGAACCCCAAACCATGTTACTACAAGTATAAGACCCATTTTCAATCGATAAGGTGATCCACTTTCTAACAGATGTATTATCATCATACCCTTTTTCTTTACTACCTAGATGTATTACACCTTTCATTTCCTCATAAATGATATTATATACATTAACATATGAAAGGTATGTGTCCCGTCTTTGAATAAATGATAATGAATCAGAATCATCAATACAATAATTTTGATTAACATGTCGGTGAAACATTAATACAATTTGAGAAGCTTTCAGCCCGTCTATTGCCCTTGCACGAACCCATTCTTTTGCTTGTTCAGAAACACGAAAATATCGTAAATCTTCTTCAGCACCAGGTGTGTGTCCATTATGTAATATATAGTGAATAATAAGAACTGAATTTTCTATATCATTACGATGTTTTAGGACTCGTAAGTATGATTTACATCCTACTTTTTTAGATGGCTTCTGAATAGGACGAGGCTAGTTGCTGTCTGACAAAAGTTTAGTGGCATGTATTATTGTGCCAGCTGTAGACCTTGGTTTCCCATAACAATGACATAAATATCTATCATTTATCTCATATTTTTTACTTTCTCGTTTGTCATTTCGAATATAGACAGCCCCAGAAATATTTGGAAGGACATTTTTGATCCACTCGTTATATGTGTTTACTTCAAGATAGGTATAGAGTTTTATATGATCATTGGGATCATCTAATTCAAGTTCATTATCTGTTGAGTAATCAAATTGGCTAACACATTCATCAACATCATTAGTTAAGTCGGTATGTGAAAATAATAATGATTGATTAGCATCAATGGTATTTGAACTGGATAACATTTTTTTAGTGATGAAAAGCTATTCCAATATTATTATTTTTGTTTTAATTTTTAATTATTTTATTTTATTTTTTTTAGTAATGAATTTATTCTCATTTAAAGGCAAAACGCTCTTCCTTTTATACATGAAGAGAGATAACAAATCTAATTGACAAATATTTAAAATATAAAGAACATATAACAACTCGCATATTAGGGCTTTACCTTGTGAATATAAGTTTCTTATTCTTTATATTATAAAATTGTCAATGTGCTAATTACAATATTTTTTCCTTTTTCTCATTATCAGAATGAATGTACTATATTTCTACAATGCGAGCTATGGCTTGGAACATTACAATTACACTCTTTAATATTTATATACATCTATTCTTTGTTATATTTATCCTTCTTTTGTCATTCTTAATATTCACTAACTCTATTTAATATAATCTATTCAGGTAGCAAATTTGATACCCATGAAATTGATGCATGACTGAAAAGCATTAACGTAATTCTGAACAATAGAATAAGCAGAATTTAATTTAGACAACAAATTTGACAATGCCGGGATGAGAATAAAAATTGGAGCACTGCTGGAAATGATCATAATAATGCAAAAATTTTATGGGTGATAATAACAGGTGTACGTACATATGTATTGTGCCGCATATCATATTGTCTATAGGTTTTTTGCATTATTGACATACTTCCCATTGTTACCTGATTTGTTAAGATCTAGTACAATTATGTCTAGTCACTTTTGATTATGTATGGGTTATATTTAACTATGACAAACCTTTTATCACTAATATTTGAGGAGATAACCTAGAAATAATTTTACTTATTGCACAGGTCTTATGTGACAACCCGTACTTTTTTCATTTACTTATTGGCACGAAATTGTTACGTCAGACACCGTGCAATAAAATAGTTATTATATGTGTGTTGAATAACCCGTTACACACATGGGTTCATATTTAAATCCCGTGCCTTCAGCACGGAATATGAACTCGTGTGTAACTGCGTTATTCACTACAACCCATACAATAACTATAAATTATTATCATCGCATTGATATCTATCTTATAAGAATTAGGGGTAGATACACTGCGATGATAATATGGAAAATGATTTACAGGTTTTTTCTTCCGTAACTCATTTAATAATTTTTGGCTTTGTATTTCAACAATTCAATCAATTACCAAGGCAGAAATACTCTTTCATTACTTTATACTATGTCAATAAATTATAAATACACAGCACATTATTTATTTTAGTTCAGTGTACAAAGATTTTAAATTATTGAAGTGAGCAGGTTTATAGCTAATTATTATTTTTAACATATAATCACAATGCGATTATAGGGTTTGGTACTGTGAAAATTGTGCCAGCGGTTAATTGGGTCACTTAACTATAAGCTATACGACTAATAATCGTTTAGCCGTTTATTAATCATTTAACCGTTTATTAATCAATTAGGTTTTTAATAGTTTATCCATTTGACCGTTATTTATCGTTTAATTGTTTATCCATTTAACTGCTTCTTTAAACGTTTATTGAGCATTTTATCAATCAATTGTATGCCGCATTTCTCTGTGTTTTAAACAACTTGTTTCTAATGAAACTTGAGTCGACACTACAAAATAACGAGGATTACATGAGTTTGTGCAACCTGTTTTTTAATAAATTTACACTAGCAATGTACATTTGTCCTGTGAATAAAATCTGATTAATTATCTTTATTATATATATAGGTACAGTATATACTATTTACCATGCGCACATTTTTTTTGCCTCTATATGAGGATTAAACGATCATTAAACGATTAAGCGAGTGATTTAATAGTTTTTTAATCATTAATAAAATTTTTACTCGCTAATCATATAATATAAATAAACATTATAGGCAGTTAAACGAATAATGGTTCCAATCCTTACATAAATTATAATTAATAAATTTGATTTAATAAATAATAACTGTAATAGAATCTAGTGTTCTAAGCCGATCAAGCTAGTAATTTAGTCAAATCATTAAATAGTGGCTCCCAAAAAAAAATACACTACCTGAAAACCAAATTTTGACAAATCGTAATGCAGCTCGATGATTGTGTAATTATTTCGTTAAAATTTTAGCATTAAAATATTATGTGTTTATGCTAATTAAATTAAAAAAAATTATTTTAAAACAACTTGTCGTTGAGGAGATATACAAGCTCAAAATTTGGTTGCATTTTTTTTTTGGGAGCCACTGTATATATTGATATGTCTATATATGTCATTAGTATATTCGCACTTGATTCCATCTTTAAATTTATGACACAACTACAATTATATCTACATTTTGTGTTATGCTGGACTATAACAAATCTCCTAGAATTCATTCCGTAAATGAAAAAAAATTTAATACAACTATATTGTTTATGCGAATATAATAAACCTAAAGAAATAAACCATGTAAAGATAAAGATAAAAGCTTGAATGACTTACTGTTAAATCATTGATTAGTAATCTTAATAAAATTAAAATAATTTATTAAATTTGTACAAGTGTCAAAAAATATTCATTAAAAAAAATTTTAGCCGCAGCAGCGTCTTTTTTATTGATACCTAAACCTTGAAAATTACTTAATACCTACCTGTCCAATTTGATCAAAATTGTTTATTTCGATTATACAATCTCATAGAATTAAAATAAAAATTTTAACAGAATTTGGTCAGGCAGATGTCAAGTAATCTATAAAAAAGAAGCTGTGGTTAAAGTTTTTAACTTTTAATAAATGTTCTTAACAAATTAACTATACACATTCGATAATAATTTTTTTTATTTAATTTTATAAACTCGAGAATTAAATAAAAAAATTTTTATTGAACTTGAATAGGTGGTTGTCGAGAAACCTTAAAGCTTAGAAAAATTTTATGCCCAAGATATTTCAATTTTTTTTAAACTTCTAGGAAAGATTTCTTGATAACCACTAAATCAAATTCAATAAATTTTTTTATTTTAATTCTACAAAGATATAAGACTAAGATAAAAAAAGTTTTATTGAATTTGGTCAAATGGATTTTGGGAAACTTTTGCTAAAAGTTTAAAAATTTTTAATGATCCTGTTAGGATTGCTAAATTTTGATTGGCTGGAGACGTCAAATCGGATTTTGTAGATCTGCCTTGCCGAGTCAGCTAGTCTGGCTTGTGGTTATTGGTCTTCAATTTTGGTGTGTACATAGATGCACCCCCACCCACCCACACTTAACACCTTATTAGCCAATCAAATTGCGCAAAAAATTTATCTCTTAATTAATAAAAAACTTTGATATTATGTAACTTTTGATCTACCAAACCATTTTAGATGATTTAACTACTAAAATTATTTTCAAAAAGAGGATTCTAACAAGCCCAAATCTATTAAAATCCAATTACTAGATTGTAAAATCAATCTAGATTTATATAATATTATATAGTATATTAAAATATTATATAATATTTATAGTAATACAAATCTATATTGATATTACGATCTAGTAATTGGAATTTAATAATTTTAGGTTTGTTAGAATTCTCTCTTTGAGAGGATCATTTTGGTAGTTAAATCATCTAAATTGGTCCAGTAGATCAAAAGTTATTTAATATTCAATTTATATATTAACTTATAATTTTAATTAAAAAATTTTTTATAATTTTGGCCAGAATTTGATAATTCCGGCCAGAATTACACCTGATACATTGGCTAACACACCCACCCACAAAAAAATCACCTGATTTTTGTCAGCTCTCTTACCTTTCCGACATTTTTGATTAACCTACTTAAGGTTTTGTATATTTCAGGTTTTTGTTTTTATTTCTTGTTTTGTTTCGCTATTGATTGTCAAAATTCTATAATTTGATTGGCGGTTGATTACGTGATTTGACTCCACTTTAGACGACCCCCTTTTCTAGTAATTAGTTTGCTTATTTTTGCCTTATTTTTTGCAGATCTTTCTATATTTAGTAATTCTTGTAAAACCTTATCCTTTTGTAGATATTTCGGGTCCTAAATAAGTCTACCCTTGGTTCAAATAAACTCTCTTTTGGTTCAAATAAATCAAATAAACTTATTTTTGATTTAAATCTTATTTTTGGATCAAATAAGCTGTTTTTGGTTCAAATAAACCTGATCTGGTTCAAATGATCCATATTTTGGTTCAAATAAATACAATTAGGTTCAAATGAATCTAATTTTGGTTTAAATCAACCTAATCTGGTTCAAATGAACCCAATTTTGGTTCAAATAAACCCAACTTGGGTTAAATTTAAAAAGTGACCAAATCAGAATTTGTAACGTTACACAACATTAGTAGCGTATAACCAAAAATTATTTTTGCAAAAGCAGTACAATAAGCTTTTGTGTAACTTACATGCATATTTGTATTACACAAATCATATAACCTTGCATGGTATAACATAAAAGTATAAAACTTATAAATTCATATTGCCCAATCATATTGCAATACAATACAATTTAAAAATTAAGGTAATACTATTTAATAATTATTTATATTGATAGTCTAAACGTTATCATTACACAATATAAATAGAGTAATCTAAACGTTATCATTACACAAAGATTGTTTAGATTGTTAAAGAAGATATAGATTTCTAACTCAAAATTTTACTAAGTTAACCCTGAGTGGGTTCTTAACAAAAAATGATTTTCTCGCAATTCTGTACAAATTTTAATATTATTATTATTGCCAAAATTATACACAAATTTTTTTAGTATATAGTATAGATATAAGAAAAAAACTGTTAGGAAGTAAATAAAAAAAAAAATCAAAAACAAGACTAGTATATGTACAGTACAAGTTCTAGCTTTTGGATTCAATCCTTATTCGCAAGCCCTATTCTTAATTCTGGTATTTTACAAAAAAAAAAAAAAAAAACTATTAGAAGAATAAAAAAAAAAGCCAAAAGCGAATGCTTATCTTTCATACAATACCAGTGCTAGCTTTCAGATTCAAATATCCATTCCCAGATTCCATTACAATTCTGGCAACCAACAAAAGAAAGAAACCATTAACAAGGACATGAAAAAAAGCCAAAAACAAAAAAACTAGAAACTGCTATAGTATACTTATCTAGTTCTAGCTTCCGGGTCTAAAGCTCCATTCATAGCTTTAACACATTTTTGGTAATCTATAAAGAAACTATTAACAAGAGAAATAAAAAAAAGCTGCAAACTAGCTTACTTATCTTATACTGGTTCTATTCTCTTCCGAGTATAAATTTTGATTTTCAGTTATAAAGAAGTAAGCCAAAAATTTATACAAAAAGAAAACTATGCTCTTGAAAAATTTTTATAAATCAAAGATTAGTATATCAAAAATAAAAATTGACCCATAACCCGTCAGGTTAACCATTTTGCTTATTAGCAAATGCTAAAAATGATTTAATAATGTTTTTTTTTGATTTAAAGAATAAAATGTTTATTATAGTAGCACATTACGAAATCATACCTAATACTATAAATATTTTTAATGATTATGGCAGGTTCATTTTGCTTGTAAAAAAATTTGCTAGTGCTTCTTTGATTTTGTCTGTTTTACAGTGCATATATGTGGCTACACGATAATTTTTTAAGTGCAATTATCTTTATAGTCTCTGTCATATGTATATGTACTATAATCTCTATCACATGCTAATCTCTGTTGTATATATTATCGCTATTGCCTTTTTCATATATGCCTCAATTTCATATAAGCCACAAATCAGGTTATCCTCGTTACTAGTGTTACTATTGTTAACATAGGGCTAGTAGTTTTTTGTGAAGCAGGTGAATAGCACAGTAAAATTTTTGACATAACATGCATTTCCAAATTATTTCTATCTTAGGCTCACTTTTAAAACTTTTCCAACAAACTAAATTAAAAGAACACCTCATTTTTCGCCGCAAATTAGCTACTAAAATTGTTCTAGCAAACTTTCGAGAATACTTGCTACAGTACCGGACAGCAAAAACCATCTATTTTTTTTAGGGCGCCAAATTTGAGAATTTTATAACAATTCTGATTGGCTAAATTTTGTGTAACAAAATTTTAATTGGTCAAAAATATAAAAATAATTTTTTTATATAATAAGCGCCAAATTTTGGATTTTTAATAATAAATATTAACCAATCAAATCACAAGTACGTGATTTGCATCAATCTGATTGGTCGATTGACCTGCGCCAAATTTCTGCTTTACTATTAAAGTTGCTGAACTTTAAACCCTTATAACTTCTTTAAAAAGCATGATATCAAAAATCTGTTTTACAGATTTGTAGTTTAGGTTACAAATAAAAAATTTGTAAAAGGGATTTTTAAAATAATTACTTGTTGTAAAGTTATTAGACTTTAAACAATGCCAAAAAAAATGGATAGTTTTTGCTGTCCAGTACTGTATTAAAAAAAATGTGCAAAAAAATTCCTTTGGCCAACAAATTTTAAGATCATTTGTAATGTAAGTTTAACCAAAGTTACTAGTATGTATATAAGTATGAGTTAAGAGAGGCAAAAAGTGACGAGATAGCAAAAAAATATAAAAAGAAAAAAGATGAATATGAGTGAGATGAGCAGAAAAAGCCCAAAAAGAAAGTGATAGATCCATTAGAGAAAAGTAAAATTCGTAAAAAAATATATAAATTGCCAAGAAATAGAGCAGTGAAAAAGGTATCATAAAATTTGTTACAATTGTGTGTGATCTTAAAATTTAATTGGCCAAAAATCTTTGAATTTTTTTATTATTTTTTTTTATAATATGAATTAATATGCTTTTTTTAATTTTTATTAAACAATTTTATAATATTTTATTTATTTTATTGCTATTTTTTTATTTATATTTAATATGCTAGAAAATAATTATTAGAAAATAATATCATGAAAATTGGAATAGTTGTAGGAGAAGGTTGAAAGTGTATTAGGGAGGTGTTTGTGTTGGTGAAGTGGTAAATGGTATTAGAAAAAAAGCAGTTGTCAGGACAAGAAAGACTGTTGAGAAAAGAAAGGTTTTCAGGAAAGGGAGTTTGTCTTGGAAAGGGAGTTTATCAGGAAGTTTGGAAAGAAATAGTTGTTGGGAAAAGATAATTATATATCAAGCAGATTTAAAGTTGGTGCATAAAAAAAAATATCGATAATATTGCTTATATAGTATTTCTGGTTTTAGCGTGACTGCTACTCTAATATGTATAATTGATTGAATTATCGTAATTGGTTATGCATATGATTGATTAAAGGTTATTATTATTATAATCGATCAAAAAATTATAATTGACTAAACTAATTTTTTGAAATTGATCATATCAAGTTCGAATCTCTAATTGTAATCGATTAATCGATTAAAAATTATGATTGATTATAGCCTTTTGATCAATTATAATTGATCAAATGGCTATAATCGATCATTGAGTTTGATCGATTATAATCAAACAACAAATTTTGTGATCAATCATAACCAATTTAACCAAGCAATCAGTCATATTATGATCAATTCCAATCTCTATGATAATTAGAGAGTGGTAAGTTTGTAGTAATTCAATGTTAATGGGCTTCATGATTGCATTTGCAGAATAAGGGTTATAAGGTAAAATGAGGTAATTTGGCAAATACAAATAATTTGGTAAATTTTAATATTTCCTTATCTAATGATCAGAATTGAATAATTTTTATACCTTTCGATTCATCTCGATAAGATGAATCGAATAGTACTAAGCTTGCCTAGTTCTGATCACTGGGTCACAAAATATTTTTGATTTTTTGTCATGTTTATACTTAATCAAAATACCCTTAGAATCATTTTTGAGCAACATATAATCAATGATATTTTGTGATCCAGTGATCAGAATCAAATAAACTTTATATTATTCGATTCATCTCATTGAGACGAATCGAATGGTATAAAAATTATTCAATTCTTATCACTGGATCACACAAGATACTATAAATTCGCCAAATTACTCATATCTCTCTAAAATTAAGCTTTTTGATACAATTTATAATCTATTTAATGTCACATTAAGACAAGATGTTATATGACTAATTTTTTTACAAAATAATTCTAAATCATATATAAAGTTTAATACAAAAAATTAAAATTTTTTTAATATTGAAATAAAAAAGTTTTTATATTAGTTATGTTAACTTTGCCAAATTATCCCTTTTTATCTTATATAACAATATGAGAATCTTATTGATAGTATTTAGCTACTAGCAGTGCAAGGACTATGTAAGTATTTAGGCACTAGCAGTGCAAGGTCTATGTAAGTATTTAGGCTTCATAGCTGTATTGGCTATGCTTGGATAAGTTCTTCACATTGAATATAATCAATTCTCTTTTTAGCTATATAATTTTTTTTGATAACTACTCTTTTACATAAGAATATATTAGGTTGGTTTTGGGTAGTATATATGTTGTGCCCCAAATGCAAATTGGCCTAGTTGTTAATCTGGCCAAATTAAAAATTAACTTAGCCTGGATGTTAGGGTTAGTTAGGATTAGATCAGGGCGGTTTTTTTATTTTGGCTATAAATATTGATATCTGGGCTGTTCCAATTGACAACTAGACTAAGCAAATTTCAAGAAATTCAACAAATTTATTGAAAACTATATTGTTAATTTATTTGATCTTTTTTTTATTCTTCATACAATAATTTATCATTCTGTTATTTTTCACATTTGCATTTGGGGCACAACATATATATATGTTTCTTAGAAGGTGTAGATGGAGTATGATATGATTAGTGATGCCACCGAAATAGATTTTTGAAAAAGGTCTATTTCGTCTCCATTAGAGAAAATTAAAATTTTTTATAAGAAAAAGCAAATAAAATTTATATTGATATGTTCCTTATAATTTCGTCTATTCAAAAAAAGTATCAAATAATTTCGTCTTTCAAGTAAAATAGGTCAAAAACAATTTCATCTTCAAATTTTAATTTCGGGTTTTAGAACCCGAAATGCTTTCGTCCTCATGTATAGATATGATCAATTAGTTTGAAATAGTAGAAGTATATATTTAGGATTTTAGATATATTTAATAGGTTAAATATAGTGCCTGTAATGGATAATGGATAGAATTCTACTATTGGCCACTGTATACAGTACCTGGGATCTTATTTAAGAACTTCATTTTTAAATTGAATAATACCTGCAAATATTGTATGAGGAACCGGGTACTATATCGGAGAATATATAATATGAAAGTAGTAAAATAAATATAGTTACACCCCAGATATTATTCAAGAATTAGGCTAAATAGATACCCGGGTCTTAATCAAGAGGGTATGCAGTGGCCAATAGTAATATCTTCTTTCTTTAAGTAAATAGGGTTATTTGATTGAGCAATAATAATTGATATTTTAGGTATTCATTATATCAAATTTGTGATTTACGTATTTACTAATAGTCATGTATGTAAATCGTTTATATTGTCATATTATATTGGCTTACCTTAGGGGCACTATAATGCCACTGCGTCAAATTATATAATTCTTAATTTATAAAATTAAAAATTTTAAAATTTTTACATCTTTCTCATGTTGGCACAAGTTAATGAAAAATCATTTGAGCAATTTTTTATTAAGTGCCCCAAAATTTATAAAAACAGCTGTAATCATCTTTTTTTTTTATTTTTTAGCAAGGACACTAGGGCGTTGTCAACTATAGCATCTATAATTTTTGAAATATTACAGATCTGGACTGGACCCAGATTTTAATGATACGAGTTCGGACTCTAACTTTAGAGCCGAATTAATGTTCAGACCAGGTCCGGATCTTTAAAAATACCCACCCAGTCTGAATCATGCAGAACACTAATACAGTCTAATCCCAGCCCATTGGCCAGGCAGGACGAGCCAATGGTTAACCTATACCTTTATGGTTAGGCAGGCCAACTAAGATAAGTTAAAATTTAAATCAATCTATTTCTTAACTTTTTATCTTTAATTTTACTAGAAACCACCAATAGTCAGTTTATCAATAAACTAATCCAAATTAATCTTTCTTGGTTCAATAGCTAAATGAGAGCTTTTTCTGACTGGCTAATTATTTTTACTTTTTGTCAGACCACTAAATAATTTTTAAGGACTTGATTCTGTAGTTGATTTAACTGCTAATAATTGCCAAATAGTAAGTTACTAAGATCATTGATGTAAGTTGCCAGAACAAAGTTGTCAAATTAGATTGAAATTAATCATAGATTTGGCCAGTATTAATTCAGAATCAAAAATAGTGTAATACAACGTTATAAATTCAAAAAAATTTTATTGGTGCAAACGCAAAAAAAAATATGTATAAAAAAAAATTTTTTTATATATATGGAGAATCTGATATATGTGCAAATTTAAATTTATATATGCTGCGTCTACTGCACTAATGCAATTTACATCACTAGTGGGGTCGAGTCGTTTAAAGCCATGTACCTATGTGACATTTTCATATAAATCGACCAACCAGAGTTACAAAATTTTGTTTACACAGATCAGTTCGAAGACATTAAAAAAAACAAAAAATGCAACATAAAAATGGCAGCTTAAACTTATCTTGGGCCATTAATAAAAATGTCAAAAAGGCAATTTTATTTATATTTTGGCCCTAACTTAACCCAACCCTAATCTAAACAGGAACTGACACGAATTTTAACTAAAATTTCAAAAATCATGTGGATACATGATCCCCAATTAGAGTTATACAATGTGAAGAGATAAATTATGCAAGTGAACTGAGTTGATTATGCAATAAATGTGAAATAAATTTAAAATTATGCAATCAATTATGCAATTTTTTTAATTGTACAATATATGTAATTAGTTCTATTCTTCAGAATTTTTTGCACTTACTAAAAATTTTTACTCAACTATGCTTGTAATCATAATTTAGATTTATTCATTTTCTACATCAGAACTTTTTAGAATTTTTACTTTCTGCTACCCAAATTAAATATTGCTGAATATTGCCAAATGAAATTAATGCCTTCCAATAACCAATCATATTCTAACCATATAATTTGAATACTTTTTTTTGTCAAATTATGCGAAGCATATGCTATGCGAAAATTTGGTGCATATTATGCTTTCGCATAATCCTGGACCAATATTAGAAAATTTCGGGATGATAAATAGTCAACCAACATAAATATGAGCATAGCAAGCATAGTTATTGAGAATTTTTTGAAGTATAGTAATTTGTTCAAAAGTAAAATTACCAACATTACCGTTAAAAGATCATATTATAGGTGGTTAGTAATTTTTGGATTGACTAAAAATTTTTTAATAATATAGTCAGCCCCCTAGTCAACTGGCCTGAGTAACTTTCTCAGCTGGGTCAGGCCAAGCCTTTGGGATCAGCTCGTATCGAATTGATTTGAAACTTTGATTGAACACCCATCTAACCAAATTTGGGGTCATCAAAAACCTGGCACCTTATGAGCACGAGAAATCAAGGGACAATCAGTGATCTCTATTTTTAAGTTAACAAAAGTAAAAATTTTCAAAAATTTTAATTAAGATATCCCAATATCTACCTGACAAGTCATTAAATTTTATTTTTAAATTCTATGAATCCATAAAATTCAAATAAAAAAAATTTATCAATTTTGGTTAAGTTGTTGTGGAGATACTTTCACTCAAAGTTTTAAAAAAATTTGGCGCAGCTTTTATTTTGATAGTATTTTGATCTTTCCCTAACTTTGAGCGAAGGTATCTCTACAACCTCCCAATAAAAAATTTTTTATTTAAATTCTATGGAATCTTAGGACTCAAATAAAGAAAATTTATCGATTTTGGTCATAAGGTTGTGGAGATACCTTCACTTGAATTTAAAGAAAATCAAATCACTTATTAAAACTAGAAGCTGCACCAAATTTTTCAAACTTTGAGCAAAGCTATCTAGTACAACCACCTGATCAAAATCGATAAATTTTTTTTATTTAAATTCTATGAATCTATAAGAATTCAAATAAAAAAATTTTTGCTAATTTTGGAGAAGTTCAAGACCTGGCACCTTATAAAATCACTCGAAGCAACAAAACTTATGTTTTTGATACTCCTGCATTTACGGTACTTTTTTTGATACACCAAAATGTACCCCAAAAATTTATTAGTTTTTTAAGACATGGTGATTTTAAAAAAGTCACATGACTGCCACGATTAAAATCAACCAATGGAATTGCAGGTAAGATTCTAATAAAAGGCTTAAAGTTTTTTTTAATCAGAACTAATTTTTTTATTATATCATTATTATTTAAATTTCTAATAAGAGTTGTAAAGATAAAAATTACCATTTCAATAGTAGTAAACCCATCAAAATTGGCTTAGTGTATTATGAGATATGAGTAAGAAAATTTTTGCGAATTTTTAAAGCTTTTTAAAAAACTAAAAATTCGCAAAAATTTTTACTCATATCTCATAATACAGTAAGCCAATTTTGCTGTGTTTACTACTATTGGAATGGTAATTTTTATCTTTACAACTCTTATTAAAAATTCAAATAATAATGACATAATAAAAAAATAAATAAATGTTTATCTAGCGGAGTGCGATATGTTTAAATCTAGCATTGCATATTTATTAAAACCCGATTGGCCCAAAAAATGCAATTTACAAATCAAGTAATGTGCGAAATATAATAGCATCGCATTCTATACAGTGTTTGTACCCGGATCGGGTATTATCCGGTTATCCGCAGATGATTCAGATATCCGGGTTATAATTATAGCTAACCGGATATGTATATCTGGATAATATCCCAGATAGTAAAAATCTGAATATCCAGTTAGGCTATCCAGGTTGAGCTATTTGTTGGGCTATCCGGTTAACTATTTGGATAGGATACCCAAGCTAAATTATATAATCTAACTTTATGTTCATTATTTATTTATAAAAACACTGCAATAATGGTCAAAAATTCGGGGAATTTGTCTAATATACTAAGCAGGCACTAAATGTTAAATATTTGGGTATGTCCAAGTTTATTTACTCAATAATAATTTTTATTGATCTGGGTCTGCTATTTGGATAAAAATTTGGTGGAATATAGCAGAATCGGATCTTGTATATGTATTAATATATCAGGTCAAAAATAGATCTTACAAGGAAGAATTTCCTAAATATTAAGCCTATTTTTAAAATCGTCAGTATTGTAAAGAATGCATACAATACATAAAGGATTATATACTAGAAGAACTACAAAAATGGTGTAATAGCATTTTGATAAAACATCCAAGCAATTCTGAAGATTTTAATTCTCTTAATGAAAATGCATTGGTTTCACTTACTAAATGTGATGGTTTACAAATGGAAGAAGTAAAGATTTGGAATAATATTATAAAGTAGGGAATTGTGCAAAATCATGATTTGCCTTCTAATCCTGAAAATTGGTCTGATGAAAATTTTACATCTTTAAAGGATACTCTGAAAAATTTTTTACCTCATATCCGTTAC
This sequence comes from Gigaspora rosea, assembly GCA_003550325.1. Classification (NCBI taxonomy): domain Eukaryota; kingdom Fungi; phylum Glomeromycota; class Glomeromycetes; order Diversisporales; family Gigasporaceae; genus Gigaspora; species Gigaspora rosea. Next base: position 39,347 of record QKWP01001527.1, read on the forward strand.
TTTCAAATGTCTGCCAAAGATGTTGCAGATTATGTAGTACCATACCTTCTAATCCTGAAGATTGGTCTGATGAAGTCCAAAATTCTATTTTAAGTCGTATCACAAACCTAGCAAAGGCTATTTATATTAATAGTACAGTACTTATCTTGGTGTGGATTTTGGTGGTGGTCATCTTGCTATGTTTATAGGCTTTAATCTCTTATTAGTTCGATACAGAAAGAGTAATAATAATGATAGCGATGATCGATTAAAAAAAAAAAATTTATCCCGATAAGTATGATTGGATCTAACTAAGCGATCACATGAGTGACCCAGTTCTAACAAGAGAATCCGGTATATGCAAGGGGAAAGATAAGTAGAAATTTAATGAAATTACCAATTTCGGGTTTAGGTGTGAATACTAATATAACCGAATTTAGCAGGAACGTATGACAGCATGCAGATATAAAATGGAGAAACAGCAGGGCAGCACGATAGCAGCCTTTCAAGAGGCAAAGCAATTTCGCACCCTACCCTATCCTCCCTCATGTAGAATCTTGCCATTTTGTGCAGCTTAAACATCTTTTACGGCCGGCCTGCATTATGCAGGTGAGAAACCACCGGCCAAGATCATGTGACTTCGAAGCTTCTGGCTAGTGATGTGCCGTGTACAGTACTATACGTACAGTACGATACGTACTGTACGTACTGTACGCTAAAATTTATGCTGATCACTTTTGCCAGTCAATCAGATGGTAAGTTGGGCAGGAGGAGAAGTAGCAGGCAAATTAATTCATGCTCGTAAAAGTTGCTCTAATAATAAATCAAATCCTTCCATGGCTCATAAACTTCAAACAGCTTGTAAATATTCATAATGAAGTTTTACTGTACACTAAAATTTTTCAGTGTTATATAAATGGCACATCACTAATTAAGACCCAACTTTTCATCTTAATAAAGCTAACTAGTCAAGTTCTGACCTTCGAAATCTAGAAGTGTTAAGCTCTAAGAAGGTTTCCCTTTGACCTTAAAAATTCATTAGTAATAATCATTCACCTTGTTTATTTTGACCAGAAATAATAAAATTATCATTTTCCGTGCCCATACTTCTAGGATAGATTTAGTTTCGCTGATAGTAAAGTTTAAAAGACAGAATATATCGAATAAATAGCCTTTATATTCATACTTCCGAATTGTCTAAACTCTATTTATCGAACAATACCCAATCCCCGTGATGTCACGAGTAGTGATATGCTGCGTATAGTACAGTACGCAAAATTTTTTAGAATACTCTAGAACAAATAATAAAACTATTCATATCTTAAATTTTCCCTTATGAAACTGCCTTTTTTTCTAAGCAAATTTATTCCTTGCAAAAATTTGTATATAGATAGTTTATATATCATATGCGTACTATACGTATTTCACATACTATACAAACTATACAACTATACGTACTGTACGTACTGTACATACTGTACGCTAAAAAAATTCTGACATCATATAAATGGCACATCACTACTTCTGGCTGCATTTATGCCAATTATAAATCAAACGCACTGATGTATGCTATATATCTCTGTCAATTATACATCAAACGCACTGATGTATTTCTCTTTCAATTATACATCAAACCTACTGATATATTCTATATATCTCTTCAATTATACGTCAAATGCACTGACGTATGCTATATATCTCTTAATAAAGTTTTTGAATATTCAGCGCTATTAGCGCTGGAATGCGTCCAACTATGATATCAAATGTGTGCAGTTCTTTTCGATTAAATTAATTAATATATTCTCTAGTGCCTGTGGATACTAAATAAAGTTCAATTAACTTAGTTAATTGAACTTTATTTAGTATCCACGGGCACTAGAGAATATATTAATTAATTTAATCGAAACGAACTGCATGCATTTGATATCATAGTAGTGTTCTGACCCGGGTCATATGGGCAATACAAAAATTTTTTTTTATTTTATACAATACTGACCCGTGACCTGTTGGTCGAGTGACCCATACAGATCACCCAACCCGGGTCAGAACACTACTCGGGTACATCAGGTAGAATTTTATATCCGGGTAACTACCCGGGTATATCGGGTAGAATTTTATATCCGGATATATCCATCGATCATCCGGGTTATCCGAAAGGTTATCCGTCGGGTAACCCGGATAGCATATTTTTGATCAGGTACAATCACTAATTCTATAATAAATTTACAAATTTAGTAATAGTGCGGGATATAATAGTATCACATCCTTTAATTATACAGATTAAAAACAAATTCCTTATATAAATAAAAAGTGCGTTGTTAAAGCTATTGCAAGTTCCTTATATAAATAAAAGTGCATTGTTAAAGCTATCGTTAATTCAGAAATCCCAATTGAAAATCGGCTTAAAAAACTAATACAATAAATCACAACATCGAATATCACGTTATATGGAGCAATCGTTTAATAGCGATATTAGTGAATTGGTCGAAAAATATCGTAAGGCTTTTATAAAACGAACAATCTTATCAAATCCTCGGTTAAACCTTACAAAACAATCCCATAGTTACATTTGAAGATGTTCCTGAGGAATTCATATCTCAAAAAAATGGTGAATATGAAAATAACGAAAATAGTAGTAACAGTAAGTAATACGTACAAAAAATAACTGCTAAAATGAAATCGGTTTGGCTTTTAAAATTTGACTTACCAAATCAGTTCCTGGAGAATAAGAGTAACACATGCTTTCTAATGATAGTAGCTTTCTGTTAACACCATTTTAATTGTAATACTCTAGAGTATTATTATTAAAATGGTATCAATGTAATGCTCTATTAACAACCCAAAATATAATAATCAAACCCGGGGGAGTCATTTTCTAATGCCATACAAATACAACTCTGTATGCATAAGACTAATCTTTCTTAAATTAATATGTTCACTTATAGTTGCTTCAGAAGATATTCCCAAGAGCATTTGTTTCGATAGTTGGAATGAAGTAGATGATTTTTTTAACGATTACAGAACTAGAAATGGGTTCGCAATTACTAAATATCGGATAGAGCGGAATAGCTCTGGACAAGTTTATAAAAGAACCTACGTATGCGAATTCAGTGTAAAGTACAAATCTAAAAAAACACTCAAAGCAGCATTAAATGGAACACAGAGAAATACAAAAACCAAGAAAATAAATTGTCAATAGCACGTTAACTTGTCTATTCCGGAACGAGCTACACAAATCTCAGTTACAACATATGTCAATCAACATAATTATGCTCTTATTCCTGAAACTCGAAATTTTGGAGTAAAATATAGAACATTATCTAAGGAGGCACTTGACGAAGTAGACTTAATAACGAAAAACGGTAATTTATTACTCACAGTGCAAAAAAATCTTCTAAGGGAGCTGACTTTTATCACCTGATTTTTGGGTGGATGGGTGGGGTAGCCAAAGTATCAGGTGTAATTCTGGCCGGAATTACCAAAATCCAGCCAAAATTATAAAAAATTTTTTAATTAAAATTATAAATTTATATGTAAATTTAATATTAAATAACTTTTGACCTACTAGACCAATTTGGATGATTTAACTACCAAAATGATCCTTTCAAAAAGAGGATTCTAGCAAGCCTAAAATCATTAAAATCCAATTAATAGATCATAAGATCAATATAGATTTGTATTATTATAAATATTATATAATATTTTATAAATACTATAATATTATATAAATCTAGATTGATTTTAGGATCCTTTGATAGGATTTTGGTAATTTTTGGACTTGCTAGAATCCTCTCTTTGAGAGGATCATTTTGGTAGTTAAATCATTTAAAATGGTCTAGTAGATCAAAAGTTATATAATATTAATTTTTTTATTAATTGATAATACATCTGTCAACTGGAGAATGGCGAAATGTGGCATTCTTCCATATAGATTTTTTTACTTACTAAGTTAACGATATATGTTCACTAATTGAAAGTTGTAGAGCTCGTCGAGACGCATCTAACGGTGGTTAGATCATCCAAATCGGCCCAGTGGATAGTGAGATATCATCAAAAAAACGATTGGCTGACTATAAAATTCTGTGACGTATAGGCGAAATGTGGCGTGCCTCCATCTAAATGTTTTTTTCTTACTAAGTTTACGGCACATGTACACTAATTGAAAGTTGTAGAGCTCGTCGAGACGCATCTAACGGTGGTTAGATCATCCAAATCGGCCCAGTGGATAGTGAGATATCATCAAAAAAACGATTGGCTGACTATAAAATTCTGTGACGTATAGGCGAAATGTGGCGTGCCTCCATCTAAATGTTTTTTTCTTACTAAGTTTACGGCACATGTACACTAAGTGAAAGTTGTAGAGCTCGTCAAGATGCATCTAATGGTGGTTAGATCATCCAAATCGGCCCAGTGGATGGCTAGATATCATCGAAAAACGATTGGACGACTATATAAAATCTCTATATGGAGACCTTATCTTCATAGCAAAAGGTAGCAATGGGCCAAAAATTTTTATTTTGTAATTTTGTAAAAATTATATGCCAATTACTCTAATTCTTCAAAAAATTGCATTTTTAAGAAAAAATTTTTTTTGGCCCATTGCCACCTTTTGCTGTGGAGGTTCCCATATAAACAATAGTTTGTTTTACATAGAAGTCAGCCAATCGTATTTAGAAGATATCTCACCATCCAATGGGCAGATTTAGATGATCTAACCACCGTTAGATGCATCTCGACAAGATCTACAACTTTCAATTAGTGGACATGTAACATTAACTTAGTAAGAAAAAAATTTTATATGGAAGAACGCCACATTTCGCCATTCTCCAGTTGGCAGATGGATTATCAATTAATTAATATATAAATTTTGCGCAATTTGATTGGCTAATAAAGTGTCAGGTGTGGGTGTGTGGGGGTAGCCCCTTAAGAGATGGAAATCACCTGATTTACGGCAGCTCTCTAAAGGCACGATTTTCGGATCTAAACTTTCAAGATCAAGATTTAGCGAATGCAATTCAAAAAGTAAAAATACAACCAAAATTAGTAATGATGCATCGATTTTACTTATTACTCTAATGCAAAAAAAATTAGAGGCCCACGGTGGATTGTTGATTTCGAGCTTGATAAAGATAACCGTTTAACTCATCTTCTTTGAATGTCTCCAGACCAAGTTAATCTTTGGCTTAAGTACTATGATGTTGTTGTAAACGATAACACATCCCGTACCAACCAATATCAAATGCCACTAGGAATTTTCATCGTAATTGACAACAATTGTAAAACTCGTCTCATTTGCCAAGTATTAATGAGTAACGAAACCATTAATATGCATGTTTGGATATTTAGATGTATAAAAAAACTGTAGATAAAGCACCAATCGTTATGTTTACTGATGGAGATCCCGCCCTTGATGCTGCAATCCCGATTGTTTTTTCTAACACATACTTAGCACACTGTTCTGTATCTTCCATATAGCACAAAACTTACCTAAAAATCTAAAAGCTAAATTAGGTACCAATTGGGATAATTTTATTAGAAAGTTTTATGAATGTCATAATATAATAGCTTATGCGAACTATTATTTAAAGAAAGATAGAATAAATTACTTAACGATTTCCCGTAACAAAAGATTATCTTTTACGTGTATTGGATTCGAGCAGACATTCATGGGCCTGAGCTTATCTTTACAGAATTTTCACAGCGGATATCGAAAGCACATCAAGAGTAGAAAGCTATAATTGGGTTATTAAGCAGCAATTGAAAGCAAATGGAACTTTATATGAGCTCATTGATCGACTTGATGCAAGATTAAAAGAAGAAGTAAGATGGAATTAGTTTAACGATTACAAGCAAGCCACCACGACGAATACTATTTCTATTCCTGGCCAAGATTTGTTTCCTGAAATAACAAAAGTTGTCGATGAATATCTTACTGAACCTATAAGCAATGCAATTAAAATCAGTGTTTATTTATTAGTACAAAAAGAATCAAGTCTAACATTGATGAATTGCATAATGAACAGGTAATAACACATAATATTAAATTGAATTAAAAAGTTTAATCATCTAATGAGCAATTTTGTATAATAAAGGAAAATACTCAACTAGTATCGGGTGTGTTTATCGAGGACAAATATGATGCATGCTTCATCATACTCCAGGCATTAATTGATGAAATAGGCCGGGATGAAATATTAGAAATATGGAAAATCACAGATATGCAAAGCGAAAAAAGGAATCATGTACATTTTATTTAGTGTTCCTATGAACCTGAACTGAACTGAACTTAGGTCAAGTTCAGGTTCAGGATCAGGTTCAGTATTGAACCTGAACCTGAACATTTTTTAAAACATGTTCAGGTTCAGGTTAAGTATTGAACTTTTAGAGCTGGTTCAGGTTCAGTTCAGGTTCAGTTCATAAGTTCATGAACATGTTCAGGTTCAGTCAGGTGATCATATGAACTAGTAATTCTAGGTTTGGGTCC
>QKWP01001527.1:47418-64403 GCA_003550325.1 Gigaspora rosea
TGCATATATTATGAACCTGAACATGTTCATGAACCTTGAACTGAACCTGAACTGAACTTTTTTTAAGTTCAGGTTCAGGTTCATGTTCAATAATTTTAAGTTCAGGTTCAGTTCAGTATTGAACTTTTAGAGCAGGTTCAGGTTCAGGTTCAGGTTCATTGAACCTGAACCTGAACCTCTATTGAACTGAACTGAACTTCGGAACCCTAAATTTTATTGTCGTTGTCAATGCTGTATCTTTTCTATGTTCATGCTTAATGTCCATCTCCAAAGGAGTCATATGTCGACATTATTTCCGCGTTATTATGCACTCCAAAGTTGCAGCATTCCACATCAGTATGATACCGCAGAGATGGTATAAAAATCATCTCCAAGATCAATTGATTCCGGAAAAAGAAAGTGCCATATTTAGTTATAATATGGGGATTTTTAACGACGAAGAAAACTTGCCAATGCGAAAACCTACCACAATTCCAAAAACCGTTCATATGGTTAAAAACTCTATTCATAAAAGAAATTTATATGGTCGCATATGGGGATTAGCAAGAGAAGCTACATTGCTTGCAGTTGAACAAAATGATAATGAAATAGTTCCTTATCTTCAAGCCTATATAAACCGAAGCCGTAATAAAAATCATCATGTACACGAAAATCCTACAAACGATGAAATTGATGAGACATCTGATAATTCACAAACAAATGAAACAAATGAAACCAGCGATGAGTCAGAGGAATCCGAAGCTGAAGATCAAGATATAAATGGAACAGACCTTATAAATGTGAAAAATCCAAGTAAAGTTTTTACTAAAGGGCAGCTATCCAAACGAAGATATATAAGCAGTATTGAAAAAGAACAAGGCAACAGCAGAGGATCTAAAAGTAGAGGATCTAAAAGTAGTAGAGGGTCATATAAATGCGGCATTTGCTGTAGAGTGGGCCACAATGCAGCTTTTCACAAGAATAAAAACAATTAAAACCGCATAGAAAGAATTGAGTACCGGTAAATAGAGTTAGATAGTTGCCAACAATACTGCAATCTTGTAATGATCTAAAAAGTTATAATAAAACGCGATTTTAAAATGACGTAATTAGAATGTATAACTTCTAAAGTGATACAAACCCTAAAAGAAAATGACATTAGGGTTAGGGTCGGGATCAGGTTAGGATTGGTACCTGACATACGTTACTGAGGTTGGAATTTAATCATACTAAATCTCCAATAAGTATTTAAATACTTGTAAAAATCGAGACCCATATAAGGCGGCTACTTTTAGTTTGGTATTGTATTACCAAAAATTACTCGTTAGAATTGGGTAATTTTAGACAACCTCAATTGCTTTTTATTCAGTTGCTTGTTTTTGCATTTTTAGTTGTGCATATATATCAGATTATGCGCCAAAAGGATAGCTTCGTCAAAATTTTGCCATCACGTAATTATGCCCAAAAAACTTCAAATTCGTTTAAGTTAGGGTTAGGATTCCTATAGGGCTTGATGTTAGCAAGATCTATAGTAAATTTGATCAAGGAATTTTTTTTATTAGGGCGCAAAGAGGTGATTTCTTATACAAAGCGGTTTTTCATCAAGGCGAGACTTGCTATTGGTCTGCGCCACCCTAAATCACGTGATAGTGAAATTTTGGGAAAAGTCTCCGGACACTAGGGTGTCCAGGATTATGATCCGGTAAATGCCAAATTATGCATCCGGTAAATTGCAAATTATGCGAATTATGCGGACCCCAGGATTAAGGTTAAAAAAAATTTGTGACCAACCAAATTTCAAGATCTTCTGTAATGCAAGACAAATTTTATAACGTCTATGAAACTGTTTTTACGTGTTATAAAATTTTATTATATAATAATATTTTCGAACTCTAACCTTATTGCAAGATTTTATCCCTAATCTAAAAGCACGAAATTTTACTAGAAATTTTTTTGTGTTCTAATTTTGCCCGTGGTATGTACTAAAATTATCAGCAACTTACATTGTACAACCAATAGTGTGTATAATCAATAATCGTTTACTACATTCGAGGTGTTATGAATATCAATATGTGATTTTAATATGTTTTATCAAACCTTACCATAGAGTTTGCTTAATTATCACGCCTCATAGAATTTAGGGTTAGATCTACCAGAAATTCAGAAATTATGATTAATTCCAGCCGGGTTTTTTAGGGAGTGATGGTGCGGTTTGATAAAATCACATCCGTACCATACTGATCTGTAATTCCCTGCATTCGGATCTATTAATTTTAAAGTGTAGATACTATGATAGTTTAGCCAGCATTATTCACATGATCCTACTGGGAATTAGCCAGAGTTAGAATATAATATAGGCCGACTTAATAATACACTCTGTAATTTAATCTGTGTAACGACAATTGACCAATAGAAATTCCTTTATACGAGAGAAAGGATAAATTATGCGAGATTATGCGGGCTTCTTTAAATTATGCGAAATCGCATATTTTATGCGCTATAAGGTGAATTATGCGAATATTATGCCGGATCATAATCCTGGACACTCTACCGGACACCTATCAAATCACGTGCCCTATAGTTAGAAAGTTTTACCCGATTTGGTAAATGTTCACGTGAATTGGTAGGTGTCCGGAGACTTTCCCGAAATTTTGACGGTAGTTCAACAAAACTTTCCGACTATCTGGTGCGGTTTAAAAAAATTTGCGATATATAAGCATACTGCATCCCGGGGGCTAGATTTAAATGTTCTGCAGGGGTGCGGGATCTAGATTTACCCTAAAAAAATTAGTTCCGATTAAAAAACTTTAAGCCTTTTATTAGAATCTTACCTACAATTCCATTGGTCGATTTTAGTCGCAGTGGTCACGTGACTTTTTTAAAATCGCCGGTCTAAAGTAATAAACGTCCCGAAGCATGGGAAATCACGGGACCACGATTTTTTAAATTCATCCAATAGTCACCTGACCAAAGTCGATTAAATTGTTATGGAGATAACTTCGCTCAAAGTCTTGAAAAATTTGGCGAACTTATATTTTTGACAGGTATTTTGATTTTTCACTAACTTTGAACGAAGGTATCTCTACAACATCCTGACCAAAATCGATAACAATTTTTATTTGAATTCTATGGATTCTTAGAATTCAAATAAAAAAAATTTCATCTATTTTGGTCAGGAAGTTGTAGAGATACCTTCGTTCAAATTTGGAGAAAAATCAAAACACCTATCAAAAATAAAAGTTGCGCCAAATTTCTTCAAAATTGAGCGAAGGTATCTCCACAACCACCTGACCAAAATCGACAAAAAAATTTTTTATTGAACCCTATGGATTCATAAAATTCAAATAAAAATATTTCATCGATTTTGATCAGGTGGTTGTGGAGGTACCTTCGTTCAAAGTTTTGAAGAAATTTGGCGCAGCTTCTATTTTTGATAGGTGTTTGATTTTTCTCTAAATTGAACAAAGGTATCTCCACAACAACTTGACCAAAATTGATGAAATTTTTTATTTGAATTCTAAAAATCCATAAAATTCAAACAAAATTTTTTTATCAATTTAGTCAGAAGATTGTGGAGATACCTTCGCTCAAAGTTAGTGAAAAATCAATATGCCTATCAAAATAAGTTGCGCCAAATTTTTTCAAAACTTTGAGCGAAGGTATCTCCACAACAACTTGGCTGAAATTTTTTTATTTGAATTCTATGGATTCATAGAATTCAAATAAAAAAATTTAATCAAGGTGACTATCGGGATATCTCGATTAAAATTTTTGAAAATTTTTTACTTTTGCTAACTCGAAAAAATCGGGATCACTGATTGTCCTTGTGATTTCCCGTGCTTCGGTGAGATGCCAAGCTTTAGATGACCCCCAAATTTGATGAAGTTTTTTTTTGTTTTAATTCTTATATCTTCTACAATTAAAATAAAAAAAGGTCAAATTTGGTTAGGTGTATGCTGAGATATCTTTAACCAAAGTTGTAAAATTTTAAGCATCCATCAAATAGGAGCTAAACAAAGAATTGTTTTGAAACTTTGATCCAGCACCCAACCTAACCAAATTTGATAAATTTTGTTGAAGTTCTATTATCTTCAATAATTAAAATTAAAAAGAAGTTCATTAAAATTTCTGAATTTGGTTAAATATATGCTTCGATCAAAGTTTCGAACCAATTATTGGCGTAACTCCTATTTGATAGACAATTAAATTTTACAAGAGATTTGATCGAAGATATCTTGGTATTCACCTAACCAAATTTGATGAACTTTGTTTTATTTTAATTGTAAAAGATAATAGAATTCGAATAAAAACAAAATCTATCAAATTTGGTTAGCTGAGTGCTGAGATATCTTCGATCAAAGTTTCAAACCAATTCTTGGCATTGATAGACGGTTAAAATTTTACAAGAACTTTTGATCGATAATTATTCAGCGCCCACCTAATCAAATTTGATGAACTTTTTTTTTTTATTTAATTGTAGAAGATACCGAGATATTTTCATTCAAGATTAACAGGTGTGGAATTATCACAAAGAGGGTGTATCAGGACCTTAATTTTTATACCATGAACGTTAATTAAAATAATATTACACTTAATATGTAGGATTTTGTCATGCAACTGACAACAAATTTGATTATTAATTAAAAGTGGTAATTATGTAAATGGTAACAATAATATAAAAATTATATTCAACCGTATCAAATACAATATATTAATTAAAAAATCTAAAACGTTACGTACAGCATAAAGCTGCAGGTTATTAATAAAATTATGAAGAAATTGGAACGTTGCATGAAAATCCCTTAAAAAAGTTTAAATCTTTAACTCATTACACTGATACAAAAACGTCAAATTAATCGACAAATCAATTAATAATCACGAACAAAAAAAAAACAAAAAATCGTTTCTCTTTAAAGCCTCTTTTTAAACCCTAGACATCTAAAGCTCAACCATTTTTTATGATCATCTTAATCAAGTTATTGTTAGTTATCTTTTCTTTTTTTTTTTTTTTGACACGCTTTACTAGAAATAATCGAGTCAAAATAAAGACCTGAAACTGTAAAAAACCATAAATGTTAATTTTTATTTCAGATCAGATCCAATTAATCGATCGGTGTAACTGAACTAGAACGAGTCGTCTACGTTAGCGTCGACCTGATATTAATGTTAACAAAATTGTCGTAATTTATTAGAAATAACTTTCAGGGAATCATATCGATTATATATAAACCTTCCCTAACATGTTAACATAACATTATAATATCATATGATGGCATGCTTATTTCAAAATTGATACGTGCGTACGTATGTCACACCTTTGTATGCTCAAGAAAGTGTTCTGATAAATTTTAGATTGATCGTTCTAAAAATGAATTTAAATTTTAATTACGTTTCATCAAAACAACAGTTTCATTTTTGAACCTTAATTAAGCTATGATCATCATCGTTAACACATATATAAATGCTCTAACAACACTTTCTTGAATTCTTTAGCAACTGGTTGCTCGAGAGCTCACCATCTTAGTATAATTTCATATTACTACACAAGTGAACTTTGTGGACTTAGTTCCTTAAATTATTTAATTTAATTATATTATCGTCCCTTGAATTTTGAGCAAGACTGGAATCTGCTCTTTTTTTTTTTTTTCCTATCCTAAATTACCTAATAATAATAATCTAATCATTGTAATAAAATGAAGTTTTTTGCTCTGATTACTTTATTGTTCCTTGCATTGTCAGTTAACGATGCCGTTCCTGTTACTTCAAAACCCACTGTTATCTCACTTGTAAAACAAGCTAATGAAAAATCTAATTGGTTAAACGTTCGTAAAATTCATCAAGTTCGCGCACTAGTTAAATATCAAAAATTAGTTAAAACAGCTTATGCTTCTGATAAAGATGTCCTTAATCAGTTAGAATTAGCTATAAGTGGTAAATCTGGTGGTAAAACTGGTGAAGTTGATCTCACTGTAGAAGTTAGTGGTAATATCGATATCGGTTATTTCGGTCCAATTACTATAGGTGGTCAAACGTTTAATACAATATTTGACACAGGAAGCTCTGATCTATGGGTTAGTATATTATATATTTATCGTTATTTATTTATTTAATAATTTTTTTCATTATTTAAACAATAAAAAATAATAAAAAAATAAATTATTTTTTTTTTTTTTAAAAATTAGGTTCCCTCTGCTGGTTGTAATTCGAAGGCTTGTAAACAACATGAACCGTTTGATACTAAGGCATCAAAAACATTTAAACTTCTTAATAAAGATTTCAAGATCCAATACGGTACTGGTAATGTTAGCGGCATTACAGCTCAAGATAATCTTGTAGTAGGCGGGGTAGAATCTAAAGGTCAAATATTCGGTCTTACTAATGAAGAAAGTGATGATTTTGCAAATGTCCCATTTGATGGTATTATGGGCATGGCATTAAATCAACTTAGTGCCGAAAATGCTACTACACCTTTTTCAAATATGGTTTCACAGGGATCTGTTAATAATCCTTTCTTTGGTTTCCATCTTCAACGTTCACTGGATAAAGGTGACACAGGCTCCTTAACTCTTGGGGGAGTTGACAATAGTAAATTTGATGGTAGTATTACTTTCAGCAAGTTAGTTAATAATCAAGGTTTTTGGGAAATTGGGTTGGATGATGCTTCTGTTAATGGTAAACCTCTTAACTTTAATGGAAGAAGTGCTATAATAGATACTGGAACTACTCTTGTAGTTATACCAGAAGAAGATGCTAAAAAGATTCATAACCTAATTCCAGGAGCTACTCAAATTAATGGTACATTTGTTGTACCCTGTAATACAAATGTTAATGTAGCATTTACCTTTGCTGGTGTTAGTTATAATATTGATCCAAGAGATTTAGCAATTCAACCTACTGGAATAAATAATACTTGTGCTTCTGGAATTTCTGCTGGAAATATTGGTGGAAATACAACTTGGCTTGTTGGTGATGTGTTTTTAAAAAATGTTTATTCTGTATACAACATTCAAGATCTTACAGTTGGATTTGCTCCGAGTAAAATCAAGTAAAATTAACAATCTTGACATTAAAATAACTTTCTTCTAAAAAAATTTATATTCTCTGGCTTAATTAAAAAAAAAAGTTTTTGTTAATAAAATTGTTGATAAAAAATTGTCAATAGATTAATAAAAATTGTTAATAAGATTTTGTAAACAGTTAATAGAATCATTGTTTGCTTGAGCTTTTACGTACCAAAATTGTCAATTTTGAAATGTCATGTGATATGCGTGATATGTTAAGTTATATGTTAAATAAAATATGAATATATTTAAAATTCGTTTAATAAAGTTCAAATAGATAAATCTAGAATTTCAGGTCATTCCAAAGTTACAAAGAATTCGAATAATATTTTTTTTTAAAAGATGAGCGCTTTGACTCAGTACTAATTTTATTAAATGTGACGGTTTATGTTAAAACAATTTCAGACAAATTGCGTAAAATTTTATTTATTTTAATTGATTTAATTTTAAAAATATTAATTTTTAATAAAAATATTATCTAATCTTCTACTGTACTTAAACCTTGGTTATTAGCAGTTAAAAGACTTGCTCATGATAATCAAAGATTCATGGTTACCGTGCAGAATTCTCGGATGGTAAATTGCCTTGAACTTTGATAAATTTTTCATGTTTTAAATTGTAATATACTTAAATAGTTTCCTGGAATTTAAAATTCTATTAATTAAATGAGATGAACTTATAGCAGTATAGCAGTTCTCTGAGTTTTTGAAATTTATAGTTGGTAATTCCTTGAGTTATTAAAGCCTCATGGGCTAGGTGAGGTACTTACCGTTAAGTAGTTCTTTAAGTTATGTTAAAATTCTACAGAGTTTCAAAATCCTGTAATTGAATGATTTGAATGAATATGAATACGATGTTAATAATCAATCCGTTTTACATTGCTCTACAAGTATTGAGCCATTGATCATTAGTTTTGTATTTAGTTTTATTAACTTTTGATATTTTTTTCTTTTTGATCTTGTAGATAAAAGAACAAAATAAAGAAAATTTCATGACCAAAAAAAAAAAACTCTAACGCTCTAACGTCTGAGGAAGTCTTCAAAATTACGGGTCATGTGACGTATTTATAATAATGCACATTATTATGTATAAAGAAAATTTCTTTTGTACGCTAGTGTATGAAACACGGATATTAATTAATCAATTTGCAAATCCGTGTAACATATAAATTTTAACCAAAATTAGGGTTAGCTTTGGGATGGAAAGGGTTATAGTTTTATGCTAAAATTTTTGTAAGGAAAGCTAATTTATAATCGGATTTGAGATATTAACATACCCGTGTTTCATACACTAGTGAACAAATAGAAATTCTCTATTATAAAACTCATAATTTTGAGGGCCGCTCTTTGTCTGAACATTTTCTAACGTCCACTCATTATTAAATAAAATTTTTTTGTATTGTTCATATATTGCAGATATTGGGGTTTCAAAATTAACAAAATTAACGTATTTCGGATAAACAAATTTATAGGGATGGGCAGGGTAATTCTTATTACGTAAGTCAAATCAGTTACACTTGCCCTAAAATTACCTAGTTAACGCGTGCAAGATGATCTAATTTCAAGAGCCAATTTTACAGCACTATATGTAGTTTAAATCGTAAATAAGTGTATTCAAATCTTAACTTGAAAATAAATAAACATTTGCTGATTTGTCGATTTGTCGATAGGTGATTTCATTCATTACTGGTTTTTAAAGATAGATAATTCCGTAATTACCAATCAGATTACAAAAAGCAGACAAATTAAATTTTGAATAGTAGAGATTATTGATTACATTACTTATTTTTTGTTCGTAGCAAATACTACGCACCAATATCTAATATATCCGAGCTGACCCAGTTATTCGTCATGTGAACTATTAATATCGTGTTCAAGCAAATAACACCCCATGGGCACTTTATTATTGTTATTAACTAAAACAAAATTTTGTTGATTCCTAGCTAAGAAACTAGTGCGATTCAATTGTTGTTATTGTATACCATAAATGACATATAACAGTATAAACATATAATGAATCATCAGCATCGCTAAACAATATTGGTTATGATCATCAATCAGCCCATCCTTAATCCTGAAAAATTCTAATAAAAAATTGTCTAGAGAACAAGTGAAATACCTATTCATTCGTGAAATACCAGAACCAAATAAATTATTTTGGTTTATCATTAATATAAAGCCCTTGAATTTATCAAAAATATTCATCCAAAATGATTTGGCTTTCAACCAAAATTTCACAAAAAGTATGAATATCATTAACCGTTGCGATTAAACCATTGCATCTTATTAATAAACTCTTTTAATTAAAAAACCTTCATAAAAATGGCTATCAGTATCTCGCCAAGTACCTGGCATCAGAAAGTTTCGCAATAAGTCAGATTATCTACTTTTGATGAATCAACTCGTGGAAAGCCAAAAACATCATTATACTATTATATCCTAGAATAAGAAAGATATACTGTCGATTACTGCAAATTTACAAAGTTACAAACCACAGGCTTGATCCAGGAAAATGTCTAACCTGGACAACTGATAATACAGCATATATGTTAGGCAACCAAAAAGGCGCAATACCACTGCCTTGGATTTAGCATCATAACAGACGCCATGAATGTTAACTTAATTTAAAGAAAAAGTTCATTTTAAGAAAAGGTCAATATAAACCTAACACGAATCGGTTGTAAAATGCATATAATGCATAAGTTCTATTACTTTTGAAAAGACATTTAGAAATCCTTTATCAATCAGGTTTTTAAGAAAATTTATTTAACTTATTGTATCTTACATAGTATCTACATGATGAATACAATTCAAGTAACAAAGACAAGACGTACAGCGAATATAAATTCCGATAATGATTTAAAAGCCCACAATCGTACCAGAATGGGTAAGAATAGTAAGGTGAACGAAGCCTCTGAATATGAGGGCAGAGTGGATTATATCTTTCAGACTGGCAATTATTTCGAGATCGAAAATTAACTAGTTATAGAAATTATACATGTAATTTATATTTTAAAAAATATAAATATAATAAAAAATGAATCCTTACAAGAATAAGATTTGCTTTACAATTCACACTGATTTTCATATTGGAAATGTTTTACAACATGAATGAAAAAACCGGTGGGATTTTATAGGAATTTTACATCCTCCTGAGTTCTTCAAGGTAAAAATCAAAAAAAAAAAAAAAAAAAGCAACAACTATGGATTGAATCTAATTGTTATAAGTCGGAATGGAATTTAGAAACAACTTAAGTTATTCTAAATACTGTATAATTAAATTGAAACGAATTCAATTTAAACAGCAATACATCGCAAAGATGTATTTATATTAAAGTTTCCATATGAAAAGCTAGTCATTGAATTAAATTAACCTGAATTCGATTAAGAAATTTATTTGTGACAATTGGCTTTGCTACAATTGGATTGAAAAAACTTCTTCATCTTGCACAAGTTGTTCGAACGATGATAAAACATAATATTGTAATAGTATCGCTCAGAAGTCTACCAATAAATTAATATTACGGTAAATTTGTTTTTAATTTAAATTTATACTGCATCCTATAGTTTTGAAGTACAAACTTATTTTAAACACTTTGATGTAAACTACAAAGCATGTCATATATTCTGTTGACAGAAAATACCAGTTTTTGGCCAAATAATGATCTCTAGCTGTTTCCAATAGTTATAATTTAATACACCTTCTCATGTAGTGAAATAAAGATTTACGACGTCGATTAACTGATTGCCATCAAGAAATTTAGTAAAACTGTTCAAATGCATTGCGAGACAAAAATGAATAGTCTTGTAATTTGATCATTTTTAAAATTTACAGTATAGAGTGATTTGACGAATAAGAATTTAACCTTATTTACTTTTTTCATTTATCTTTATAAAATTATTTTTTTTATCAATTTTGAGATGATTAAATTTTAAATCCACTTATTAAACGGAATTCAAATTCTCTAACCAACCGAATCAGGTTATAATTCCGTTGCAACACAAGTTGATTTGGATTCCACAAATATTCGATTTCGGCGTACAATATAATCATGTGTAGAATTAGCAACAGGTAAGCCTATTGACGGTGGTCTTTGATAGCAAATATTTATTTTGAATAAATGTTACGTAGAATTAGTTGATCCAATGCTTACAAAAAAAAAAAAAGTAGCGATTTAGGAATTTTGATAGATAAAGATTTATAAAGATTTATGATGCCTGACAAGCACAGATCAAAAATCGAACATCAAAATATTCATGCCAGTAAAGTTAATTAATCTTTATATTCTAATGATGTAGATGAAAATGGAATAAATACATTCAATATTTTATGTCCATTAGACTATATAAAATTGAATGCTAATAAAGATTATTTATTGAGTACGAATTTGCCAGAGCACACTAGTAGTGCTTAATATTACGGTTGCCGTTATATCTCAAAAACTAGCCAAGTGGATAATTGTCTGATACTCTAAGTAAAATGCTCAGTCACATTTACTATAATTTTAATCACTAACCTTACTCCTTCTTATAAATCCCTAATTTTAAATTCTAAATTTTTAATACCAAGGTTATATTGAATTGAGTACCATTGATGTGCTTTAATACTATTCATTAGATAAATTTAAATTTTATTTTACAATTTAGTATAAATTTAATTAAAGAAATTTGCCAAATTATCATTTTGAAAAATGATTTTTTTTTTCGTGAAAAATTATAAAACTTTCAACACTTGTGCCTAAAGTGATCCCGTTGTCCTCAGGTTTAAGATTAATCGGATTTCTTGATTCAATTAAAAAAATAAGATTAATATAAGATTAATCGAATTTCTTGATTCAATTAAAAAAAATTTTTTTTGTAGATAGAAGACATCTTGGTTAAATCTATCTCACGATCCTTTTTTGAATATATTTCACGATTCTCTTTTAAATTTATTTCATCATTACTGATGAGGAAAAAAATTCTTATCAAAATAAAATCTTTTTGAACTTTAAGGTGAAATTATTTTGTCCAAAATGATAAAGATATTTGACTGTCACTAATTGTCACGGTCATAATCGGTTCTTCGGTAGAAATTGGCTTCGGGATATGAAGAAACACGGGATGACGATAAAAGGTTGCGGACCGTCTATGGACACGTAACATCATGTGATACTCAATGTACGTAATTGAATTTTTCTTAATTTTTGTACAGATTTTCTCAAAAAGAATTCGATAGAATTTTTTTAAAATCAATTCTGTGAATTAGTAGAATTCATTTAAAAAACTTTCATTGAATTCTGCTGAGCATGTGGCGTTAAAATTTCATTCAAAGATCGGAAAATTTCCTGATTTCTAATAGCTGTGACAAATTTTCCAAAACTTAGCCAAAATTTTTTTGACAACTATCTTATAAAATTCAATGGAATGGAACTTTCTTAATTCAATTTTAAAAAATAGCAAAATTCATCTTAAAAAATTTTTATCGAATTTTGTTGAATTGTTGCAGAGAAATTTCGTTCAAAGTTTGAAAAATTTCTGCCGTCTCCTAAGTAGCTGCGTTAGAAATTTTCCTAAACTTTAAATGAAATTTTCTCGACAACTATTCAATCGAATTCGATAGAAATTTTTTAAATGAATTATACTGATTTATAGAATTAATTTAAACCATTTCTATCGAATTCTATCAGATAGTTGTCGAGAAATATTTGTTTAAATTTTAGAAATTTTTGCCGCGGCTATTTTCTTAGGTTACGTAGAAACTTTGAACGAAAATTTCTCACCAACTATCAATAGAATTCGATTAAACTTTTTTTTTAATTTAATTTTACTAATCCTAATTTGATCTAAAAAAAATTAACAAATTATATTGTTCAAATATAAAAAATGTTCAACTTCGATAGCTTACGTCGTAAAGAGTCACGTGATATTTGGTATGTGAAAATCACGTGATCTGGTACGTGTCCGTCAGGGACCCGGAAAAATTGTTTTTAAAAATGGCAAAAAATGTTTTGGTAACGGCTAAATATTGTTTTCTATTGCGGTATCAAATTTAGTATAAATAATGTTGATCAAAATATGGCTATCGTTATTGATTATAAGCGAAACACTTTATATAAATTCTAAAAAATAAATTTACTACATTTTCAGTTATTACAAAGTTGTTATTGAATCTATACTATTAATTAACTGTTAAATAATCACTACTCGTATTTATTACCTTTAAATTAATATGCAAGATAGAAATAAGATAAAATAAAGTTAAAATTAAAACTTACGTTTAACTTCTTTTAACTGATCATTTTGACATTTATAGTTACTGTAAATTTTTAAACATTCTTAAGTTCTCCGAGTTTGGAATATCTCAATTATTTTACACAATAATATTAGCGTTCTTTTGAAGATATATAATGCAAAAATGCAAATGTATCTTTTATGCACGTGAGTTAAAATACACAAATATGATTGGCTCCGAAAATAGTTAACCAATTAGATTCTTCATGTAACTTCGCATGCATAAAAAAAAGCAAAAATTGTTTTATAATGTGATATTTGGTAAAAATTGTGATTTATTGTTTTCTAATCTTTTCGAAATTTTTCTGTGTTCCTAGTGTCCGTAGACGGTCTGAAAAGGTTGGGCCTCCCGATCACGTGTGGTATGGATTGGGTCACGGTTCATCAATCACCGACGATCAATTAAGAAACACAGGTTCTCAATTACCCAGATTTGATCATCAATCAAGTCACACAAGGTGCACGAGTTTTGAAAGTTAAGTATTGATTGATTGTTGATTGATTATATAATACGATAAAAAGCATAATTTTATTAACCATTGTGTAATTAATTTGGAGATCTGTTATCGAAAATATAAGGGACGTATGAAAAATAAAAAAGTTAGTTGGACTCGGTCGTTCGAATTTACAGAAAGGACAGGAGAATTAGAACTTATACGTATACTTGCGAGTTGGCATAAGGACATGACTGTAAGTATATAATGGGTTGGTCACGACTCTCATGTGCAAGGAAGGGGCACATGAGGGCCAAAAACTTATTCATGGCTGCTATTAGCCGCGACACTAATATAAAAATTTGATTTGTATTAAATCAAATAATTAATTGAATTATAGATATCTGATACATTAAAATAATTACTTTTATTATTATAGTATCAATGTTCGTTAATTTTGGCAGATCATATATTTATCGTCCTATATAGTGTGAAGCAAAATTCTCCAGTCACATGACTTTATTATAGCGCAAACTAATTGAATTTCAGGATCAGGTGTAATGTAAAAATCACGCTTTTTATAAAATCACACTATAACATGATCAAAAAAACGTTCGTTTAACCAAAAATCATATAAGAAACCACCTTTATGTGCTCTAATAAAAAGTTTTAGTTGGGCAATTTACAATATAAAAAAGCCCTCTAACACTTAACCCTTACCCTTACTCTAACAATAACAACCTTTAAATATTTTTGCTGCACCACAAATTTGGCACACATTTCTGACATACTTCTGGCACACTAATATCCTTTCTTATATTTTAGGAGAAATAGGTGATTACTATAATTGATTTAATTTGAAAACCAGAAACTAGTTTGGTACAATTGCTTGCTTATCTACCAGTCCCTGACATTTATAGGGTTCCAATCTGCTATTTGGATAATAGTATAACCTATTACCCAAACTGAAAAAATAACCAACTGATTTATGTTTTTGTTAAATCAGTTTATTATCTTATTCAGTTAAATAATAAATATTCGATTGACACAGATAGTTGGCATAAATAGATATCCGGTTGACCCGTATATTTGATCAATCGATTAATCGGTTGATCGAGTATCCGATTGATTTAACGTAAGTTAAAAAAAATTCAGCATGCATAGATTAGGCCATGCAAAGTTAATTAATTGGTTCTCGTAACCCGGCCGGGTCAAAATTTGAAAATTTTTATAAAAATTTTTTATATGTTTTAATAACCGGGTGAGTTTTAAAAAAAAAATTCAAAAAAATTTTACAAATTGTTATATATAAATTTAAAAAAAAATGCCGGCCGGCCGGGTCTATTTAAAAAGTTTCATGTTACGAGAACCAATAAATTAAATTTGTATGGCCTTAGTTAAAGTTTATGCATGGCTCATATTGACATACCAAATTAGTAATAAATGTAGAGATGAACATGAGAAAAGAGACTAAAAAGGATCTTTAACTTACTTGTTCTCATAAATATAAGAACAAACATGAGAAAAGTAACTAAAAAGGATCAAAAAAATTATTTTAACGTGTACAGTATATCTTTCTTGTTCTTTAGAGGTACTAACTATTCATTTTAAACTCTTAAAAAAAACAAATTACTGTTATAACTAGTCTACCACAAGCCATTAGCCACCAGCCATTGCCTTGTCTATTGCAACTAAAATAAATATTGTAGCTTCAAATCATATTATAAAAAAAAAAAAATAGGTTACTAAAAAAAAGCCACAAAGTAAGCATCATATTTACTATTAATTTCTAATAATCGCATCACTAATACTTACTTTTCATTATAGTAGAGCTATCAGGCTAAAAAAAACCTCAGTAGAAAAGAATGCTACATTTTTTCGTTATATCGAGTTAAATTTTATTAGTATTTCTCAAATTATTATTATCAAGAATCGACATTGCCTTTTAATTAGGCTTGATTCCATACCTATGATTATATCTGAACCGATTTTGAAAATTAAGTATTATGTATTACAACCTGATATCTTATATAACAAACTATAAATTAGAGCTTTTAGGTCTGTTATTGAACTGTCATAGTTATCTTAGCAATATATGGTAGGATACCTTAATTTGCATATTTATTAATAAAAATTGAAAAATTATTGCTGGATTATTATTTAAACTCAAAAGATTTGTTTGAGTTGCAAAATTTTACTACCAATTTAATTCCAAAATAATATGTTTTCTTGACTCATGTATTATACGACAGATTTAGATTTTTATTAACTGGTTATCTGTGTCATCTGGATCAGTTCAATTAAGTATCTGTGTTATCCGGTTTAATCAGGTACTTGCATTACCTGTTTAGTCAGGTATCTGTGCTACCTGTTTTAATTGGGTATTCATGTTATCCATTTTAATCAGGTATTCATGTTAATCGTTAAATTAATGATGCAGATTTATTTACACAGGTCAAAAACCAATATATCGGGTACCTATCGGGTACCATATTACTATAATTAAAAAATATATAATACTACATATCAGTAACCTATCATACATATATCGTATAGTTTGGATATATCAGGTATCCGATGTGTATATGTAATAAATAATTTTTAAATCTACATATATTATAATTCTAAATCATTGTTACAATGTATATATTCTATATATTCAAAAAAATTTATCCTTTATGATATAAAAAATTAATTTTTACTACTTAAAATTTTTTTAATTTAAAATATATCAGGTACCCGATAAATACAGTATTAACTAGCGATAGATAACAGATTGCATCTATAGCGCATATATGCAATGGTGGGAATAAAAGGACCCCGAAATATACATAAATAGATCAGGTTAATTATAGAGTTACTAAAAAGGAAAAGATCAGCAAAAAAACTTCAAAAATAAGCAAAAAAATTATTATAAATAGAAAAGATCTGTATAAAAAACCTCAAAAATAAGCAAACTCATACCTGACCTATCTATGTATATTTCGGGGTCCTGGAATAAAAGTAAATTTTTAGTTATTCTCATAGTAAGGCCAGAATTTTTATTCCCACCATATTGCATATATGCGCAGAAAACAATAAATAATAAATAAATAAATAAAGCAAACACTTTTTTTTTATTCACTTTTTTTTTTAAACTTTTTTTTTTTAACGATTTTTTTATTTTTTTAATTAATGTTTTTTTAAATTTCTAATTATTATGCAACAATATATTATTATTATTATTATTATTATTATTT